>SJJU01000229.1:0-62249 GCA_012932125.1 Conopomorpha cramerella
CATCTTTCCAACCGTGTTTTCGGGCATGAAAAATGAATATTAAGCAAACAACATTTTCTGGGTCAGCTAGTTATTATTAATCTGGGAGTGATAATTATTTGGCTAAGTATTGACCCGTTGTTAATAAATATTATGTAATAAAAATACAATTTTTTACCATGTCTCCCCTCATAGGAGAGGGCCCGCTTTCCAGCATACAGCGGGCCCTGCGCGGCCGGTGCCCCCCTGGATGTTATACTCTTCAGGGTGTTCCGGGGGCGCCGGCTCATCGCGCGGAGAAGTCACCGGGGGATTTTTAGTGGATTCACCACATATTATCGTTGTCGCCCCCGCAGACAACGGGGAATCCGAAGGGATTCTCCCCCGTCAATTGTCTAAACTGTACTTTAAGATAACAAAAACATTTAAGAATTTAGTAAGTAGTAGTAATAATTTTTCCGCATTATTCTTAGACTGTATTATTAATATCTACATATGTAAAACTCAAACTCCTGACTGATATATTCATCACTGACTCAACAACTCCCAGCGCAAATCCTTGACCCTAGAAAACTGATACTTCGCACAGGGTTCCTTTTATGATGTTTACGTGAGATAAGAATGGATTTTTTCAAAATTCACCCCCTAGAAGGTACAAATGGGATAGAAATGAGTAAAACGTTAATTTGGGAGTTCTAAAACTTGATGGTAATTTTTTTTTATAGAAATTAATAACGATGCATCGCGAATGAAATCGCTGGGCGTCCACTAGTTTTAAATAATTTACAAAATCTATTGACGATTTGAAGTGATTTATTGATAAAATCCCCCGAATTAGTAAAATACAAATATATATATGTATGATAAAAAGTCACCTCGCAAATTTTATGTGGCACGAGCAGGAAATTGTTATATCAAAATAACTGTAAATTTCTGTCACGTATGTTGATATTTTATTAAAGCTAAGGCAATAATAAGAAAATCTGAAAAATACACACTTTCCATCACAGGCGATGGTTCTTAGAGAAGAGTGTTTTAAGTTTAGGGAATGTGTCGTTTAGGCAATAATCATTCATCAGTCGTTAGACAAGGTATTTTTTTTTCCTTCTTACATTAAAAGCATTACCTGGTATTTTACTGACACAGGAAGTGCCATCAAAACTGATATAACACTTTTTTGGGTACACAATGTACAGCTAGCTCTTAGAGGTAAATTATGTTTAGCAAGTTCCTGTATGAACTTTTCTTGGGCTATTTTCAGGTTTAAATAGTATTTTATGTGTTTAAACTACTGCCTTACTTTGCGCAAAATTTCCCATTTTCTTAACACTCTAGCAAAGTATACCAGTGTTTTTTTTGTCAACGGCATGAATTTCATCATAGATATTATACGAAAGCTATGATGAGAGAGCTACGTGAAGTAATAATATCAAAAGCAGCGAACCAAAAAAATCCTAGCCATGAACCCTGGTGCCGGCTTCAAGGCAGACGTGTGTGGGTAGCTGTTGATGCTATACCTACCGGCAACCAACTAGTTGGTATTTCATGTTTTGTTACGATAACAAGTCTATTCCGGGTTATCATTTTGAATGTTACTATAGAAATTATAAAGTTTAATTTCTATTGCAGCTTACAATGTTAAATAGCGAGCGCTACCCACACAGAGATTTGGGTTGCAAAAAAATCGGTGGAGCCGCGAAGCCTCAGGCCCGGGGCGCGGTTACGTAAGTTCATCTAGCGCCAAGGTCGAGGCCATTGCTCCCAAATCGCTGATGGCGTCCTGACAGGGGGCCCGCCGCGGTGCTCTCCCACCTAACACTTATAGCTACCATGCCAACTTGTGCTTAAAACGATTATGTAAGGCGGGACGAATTTTGAAAGTTTTTGCGATGTTATTTATTATGCAAATAGAAGGTAGGTAATAAGTGTGTTGATTTTTTTGTAGCTGGATGATTCAATTCCTGTCCAGTTGATGAATACAAATACAGTCGTTATTAACTTCGGTACGGGTTTCAGTGGGATAATTTTACTGCATACTACATAGGGATTGTTTCCTATGTAATAAATACATTTAATATATTTACATTTCATTTTTTGTACTACCTCTATACCACACAATACAGCACTACCGTAGCGGTACAAGAACTTTCTTGTGTGGTTATTTGATACTGTGCCCGCCCTGTCGTTTGCACAGAAGTTGGAAACTAGCAAAAGTAACATTTGCATATTTACAATAAGCATTTCTAATTTCTTAACAATATTGAATGCTCTTACTGCTGTTGTCAATTTCATCCCAATACCCCGACTACTTCTTACTAAAAGAACAGTAGCGAGTAGCATTCGACATCATAAATCAATGAAAAAAGAAGCGCAACGGACAATTATTCCAATTTCTCGAACTGTATCTCTAAGGGTGGTCAGGCACTTTCTTCGCTACAAAAAAAAACTTTACAACTCGAGTTAATGCATTCACCCCTTTCCCTTGTAGTCCGGCTACCGAGTTGTAAAAGTTTTATAGCACTCACTTAACAAAAGCAATGCTGGTGCCATAAACATAGCTTATAGCGGACATTCTAAAAGCAGTCTACACGACAATAATTGATATCAGGTAATCCGCGGTTAATCCCGTCACAAGTAAATGAGATGCGCGCTAATCTTGTTGAAGGATAAAGTCTCAAGATAGGTAAAATTGAAGTAAAAGATTTTCTTTGATGATTATAGGAAGGATTAGTTCAAAAGATTGGTTCTAGTTAGGTATATTTACATACTTTTCGATTTTTGAATGTAGGTACTTTATGGCATGTGCTAGCTATCTCATTCGTCAATCTAACTCAAAAACAGATATTATCATGCTGAATGTTTTACGAAAGAAACATATTTGTGTATGCATTACAGCACAACAATGTTTAAAACGGTTTGTGTGCGTCAAAGAATAGCAACAATCGCACATCTTTCGTCGCAGGAAACGCAATAGATTCTGTGTCATTGTGTTTTTTGATGCAATGTGTTCGTAGCCCGAGGACCGTTAGATTTTTTGCTACTCCCGCGTTTAATACCCACCCTTTGGGTAAAAAAATCATCGGGCAGGTAGAAGAACATTCGATAGGGCGCCGAGATTGCACGATCATGTGGAAATCTCCGTTCTTGCATTCAGATCCTTGCCATATAACTGTAAAATGTTTTTTCATTGATTCATTCAATAAGATCTATTCAAGTACCGTATTTTCATCATTGTTCATATCGAAGCCTGCGTCGATCCTAATCGACAAACAATCAGTTACTATTCGTGTTTTTACTTTAGCCTTAGCCAGTATTTAACAGATATTATCCGAGCTTAATTTACAGTAGCAGAATTATTGGATATTGTAAAGACCAATTCATTTTTTTTTTTACGTAGCATAGTAAAATGTAATCCAACGTGTTCCTCTCGCTGTCATAGGAATTATTGTACTAGTCATAGTCCGTCTGGGAGATTAGACCTTAATATAAAATTACATACGAAGACTCATGTCCGTAATCCCCAAAAGTAGGTGGACAGAACGTTCTTACCACCTGGAATCTTCGGTCACATCTAGCATGATAAGGAGTTAAGAATGTCAATATAGGCCTTGACTAACAATTTGCTAGTTCATAGCCTGATTAAACGTAAATCTCTAGATCCCAATGTCGGCTCCTACGACATGCCAGTAAGAAAAACAGCTGATGCATTCTATTTACATTCCAGATCAGCACGGGATAAAATTGTACCTACCAAAGTAGATCTAGTCTGTAAATAATCAGCCTATTGTAAGTCTACAACTAGGGCACCTAGACTAAAACAAAAATATATGGATATGAAACAAATATAGTATGAATGCAAATGCAGTATGCATACAACTAATGCTCGTACTTCTGCCACTGTAGATCCTCTACCTTCACAGAGTAAGATTATCACAGGTTTTTGATACTCCTATTACTATTTCATATAGATCTCATAATAATTTAGATTTAAACATGCAGTCACATCCTCATTACAATTTTCAGGAAGAGAATAAAAACACATTATGTACCTACATGAAATGCGTGACGTCAGTTTCCCAGAGGGGTCAGCACGGATATAGTCCATACTTATATAGCGCGGCAGATCTGCAACGCCTCCTCCACATTTTCCTTCCATACATGATCGTCTATTACGCGTAAATACGTGTTACCTATACTTTTACATAGTTACAATTGAAAATAGGTACTTAGAAATAAATTATAACAAACAATTAAAGGTAAGTATTTCATCATCAATCGAAAACAATACCAACGATTATAATGTGAACGATCTCGTTTATTGGTTGGGTTTGGGTCCACTTGGTCGGATCATTGACTTGTAAACGGGAGGTCGTGGGTCCGAGTCCGGCTACTGGACGTGTATCAATGCGACTCTTTTTCAGAGCCAATATACGGAACGCTACGCTCGTACAGAAAACATCTACATCGTGATGAAGGACAACATCGTGATGAAACCCGCACACCACAAGGTGTGTGAACCCTATAACGGCGATGGGCTCACCCCCTGTCACGTTGGGTTAAATACGCTTGGTGAACCGTGGGCATTTGCTTTAGCAAGTGCCTCTGCCTACCCCGCTTTGGGATTAAAAGGCGGGAAGTGTATTTTTTTTGAGCCGTGGGCACTTGCTTAGCACGTGCCTCTGCCTACCCCGCTTTGGGATTAAAAGGCGCGAAGTGTATTTATCAAACATAAGTGACAGACCGAGTTGGTCAATAGACATGCGACTTAATATCAAAGCCAATAAAATAGATCAGCAAAATGATTAGTCAAACATGGCACGACACGAAACGAAATGAAAAACATCTAACCCCAAAAAAGCGCGGCAGTGAAAACCACGGAACCAGCTCATAAACATACTTCGTTCCAGATCCATCGAACTTGGGAGCTCACAGGGCCATGGCATTGGAGTGAGAGGAAGACAGTGGGATATAGCTATCTCTATTTGTACGTCGGTTCATTCACCCGCGGAAGAGCGCGCGCGCACGGGGAAGGCCGCCGGTTTATCAGTTGACCGGGAGAACCGACGGGAGCGCCCGTCACCACCATGTCGCTCTGAACATTTACTGACTGACAGCAACTTAGATCTCAACACAAGACTTATTATTTTTAAGTGACAATCACGTGTGATGGTGACAATTGTTATGTTGTAATACATGTGCAGGTGATAAATAGACTATTAAGAGGATTTTGCGTGCAATCTGGATTTTTCGGACTCATATGGATCTGGAGATTTTCAAAATATGCTGTTTATGGTAAATATAATTATGTTTTTATTTTCAACTGTTATTGTTTATTATATGTATGTATCATATTGATTTTTCTAACGACCGGCGAACGAGTTCTTGCTTCTTGGAAAAGACATCAACGCGCGACGAGAACTACGCAGAGATTCATCTTAGTTTCCAGTGAATGTTGACAACTGCTGCGCAGCCTTTACATGTGTCTATTTTTGTTACTCATTATTTATTATAAACAAAGATTCTCAAGATACAAATCAAATGATACTGATATTGGTAATTGGTACTTGCCAGTTTTCGAAGCAAATTATTTATGAGGTACAGGTTAACGTACTAACAACAGCCAGGTGTTTTAAGTACATTATCTTATCAATTAGGTAACTTTTGGGACTGGTATTTTTTATTTATTCTAATTATATTTAGTACGCAATGAAACATTAGAATGTATGAAATATTATTTTTTCCTTACCACTTACAGATTACTTTTAATAAAGTATAATTACCTACCTATCGTAAAGTTAAATACACTACGTCCTTTAACACAAAAACTAAATCCATAAAAAACTAACAAACATTTTCGGAAAAAGAAAAAGGAAATATTAAAATGCACATATTTAGGTGACTGACATACTTTACGTAATTGTCAATGAAAAGAAAAAACCAAACGGCCTTGATCTCTTTTTAGATAAATACATCACAAATATAATTTAGAAAAGACGAGTTATGTAAGTGAAAACTTCCGTGAGATGAGACGGACCTTGATTATACATAAGTTCGACCTCGACACAGTTTCTTTCTTCACAAATCACAAATTAAACGTGCCCACCTTGTACACGTAACTTCAACGCACATACCTATATAGTTAATAATTACAATACTCTAACAATGGTCCAACACATGATTAAATGTAGATGTTTTCTGTACATTGCTGGCAATAACGTACGTACCAATAGTTGTCACACTAACAATCAGCAATAAACTTCAAAACGTCACCATTGTGATGTTAGTGTCGATACACGCAATTTATATTTTTAAATCAATAGTAATCTAACATCATAGCACCTGAAAACGAGCACAAAAAAACAACTCAAAATATATTTATACACACATCAGCAAAAACAGTCACTTCCTTAGATAGACACACTCACACATTCAAAAGAGTGTACCTATGTATCGAAAAGTGTGCATGGCTGTGTTCTTCCAAAAATTAAGCCTTGAACTCGGCAAGTTCAAAATCACAACGCTCAATCACTGCCCACAGTCCAGGCTAACCTGACCTTTCATATTAGGTAACTACGTACAAATGAAGGTCATATTTCTAGAGCAATGGCTCGATTGCTCGGTTCAACCACTCTATCGGATATTACGCAACATGCGCACAAAAAAATGCACTCAACCTCAACAATTTATTCATGACATCGGCGACACGTTTTTGGACATTTTTTGTACTCAATAGTTATCGCTGAATACATAATACCAGTAGGTAACTACCGTGACCAATTTTGTAAATTTTGATGTTATCTAAAAAGTCTTAGTATTTAATATTATATTTTCTGTTCCACGTAATTTGAGACAATCACTGTAATGAAGGTTTTCTTTTTTAGATCTATGCTACACTATAACTTACATCATAAGTACTACCTTCATATATCTTTAATAGTTTATAGAGACTGTGTCAAAATTACAGACTATAAATGATTATTATCATACCGATTGTCCTTGTATCTATTTACCAGTCTATAAATGTAAGAACGCACATCCCTCGGTATATTAAATTTGTGACCAATAAAATGTTGTTGAAAACAGATCTTAAGACAATGGTATAGGAGTGATAATGAACTAGCCGCGTAGTCTTCAATTTGGCAATGACACTGACATTCGGTGATATAACTTGGACGGCGAGTATCGCCGGACGTTGACCCGAGGTTGCGCGGGCGTCGCCGCTCTACGCTTTCCCTTGTGCTATTTTCGCTCTTATTTCAATACGTTTTAGGCACGATTTACTACGACAATGAGTGTACGAAAATTGAAGGTCTCGACTCAGGGGTTTTCACCTGAGCTCTTAGTTACTTCTTGTATGAAGTCATGAGTATGGTTTGTTCATTGGTGTAATTATTATTTTTAAGTAAGTGCCTTTACCAGATGCTCCTCCAATTAACATTTGAAAAAAATGTAATTCTTTAGCTGGCCCTGTAAGACGGTCTTCACTAAAAAAGGTAAAACTGTCATCTCATTTTCATAGTAATGTGGTCCTTGAGATCAAGTAGAAAGTCATCCTCAGTGACGCGTGCTAAGACTGGACATTCCGGCTAAGTATAGTTACACTATATTTCTATGAATGCGTCCCTCTCACGCTATGTAGTAAAGGAAAGAGAAGGGACAAGATGCATTTTAAGTAAGTTGCTAATGCATGGTATTCAAGGAAGGGAAGACCTGTTGAGGTAACGGTATCGGGCGGCGTGTCGTGCCCTGCGCGCACGCACCTATTATGTAACAGCCTTTTTTTTCTTACAACACTGGTGCCTCGTGTGACCCCTTCTCTTTCATTCGGTGCATCATCGGACGATGATGCAATTCGGAATCGATTTGTTTCGGAAACTCGATTCTATTGTTGGTTGAAGAGTTTTTTTTGGCCTAATGAACTAATGTATTTTAACGTAATGTTTTACATCCATTTCAATTAATTTTACATCTATATTGCAAAGTAGAGAGAGAGAGAGCCTAGCCCTAGTATCTTAATACGAACTGCTTATACTTGGCTACTTCCTGTGTTACATCCTGCCACCATAACAAGATGGAGCCTATGTCATAGAGCGGTGCGGTGGACAAATGGAATGCAGCGTTATGTGTGGGGCGGCCCACATCGCGGACGGTGCGACGTACACTCATGTGTGTCACTTGCCTTCCGGTGCGCGAATACAACTTCATTGTTTAGCTCCATTCATGCCATATCGATATGGGCCGCTAAACTGCGAGGGTCAACTGCGATATACGATGATTGTATGACCTCTTTATTAGTACGATTTAAAACATATTATTTATAAACTTTTATTACTGTATGTAGGCAGGTATAAATAATTCGTTCCCACGAACATAGAAAGGAGAATTTCGATTAAATATACATAATCGGGATTCCGTATCAACACTACCTTAAAAGTCCTAACGGTATAATTAGATCACATATCTACTCTCACACAATGGAGCGGTAGGAAGTGCACCGTTAGATGCATCAAGTCCTGCGGTGCTCGGATTTCGTGCATCGATTTTTTGTGTGCCAATAGGTGGGTGCCTAGTATAACGGACGGCGGCGGCGGCGGCGGCGGCGGCGGGTAGCGGGAGAGCCTTTTAACCGCCTAGTAATTCGATATAGGCGGCGTACACCCGCCGGGTGCTTGTTTAATCCTGACACCCCTGTATCTATCTCTACGTTTTGCTATCGACGGGCTTTGAAATGTGTATTGTATGCACTAGCGTATGATGTTGCGACTGATTTATGTACATTTTTGATCTTGATTAGTTAGTCGACATAAATGTATTAAAACTTGTACCGTTTTACTGTTTACTGGGAGGGTTTAATACAATCTTAATGCATAATGAAAGATAATAATGTAACTAAAAGGTTCGCGTAATGCACCTTTTCTAGCAGCTACCTGCGTAAGTGAGAACTATACCTACACCGCCGAACAATAATAAATAAGCTTGATAGACGACCAGCATTATTAACCGAAACCATAAATGGTGTTTTTTTACTCTGTTAATCCTAATAGTCATCTCAAATTCATATAACGGTACCATTCCCTATAGAAAGATTGTTGTTTTTTTTTAAACTACCTGCGTTTTGTTTGGGTCCGTCTGCACTTGTATTTTGTGGCCGAGGAAATGTATTCACTTGCCTTGCCACCGTGAATAAATACAGACAGATGCTCAATCTCATTGGATAACAGCATTTGGAGCCACATTACTGATTATGGCGTGAATAACTCTTGTGTCACCTGCAGCGCGTGTTGGCACAAGTAATTAAACTTGGGCCTGCAGTGAGGTATCTGATAACAATGTGCTCTTGGCAGGTCCTATTAATATTACAGCGTTAAGTAAATGTCAGAATAAGTTCACGAGTTACTTTGGAACTACTTTTATGTCAAGAATAGTTAATTATTGAATATTTAAGTCTATTTACAGTTCGTATTTTTTAATATTTTCACAGATTGAAACTGATATTGTGAGTTATTTTGAAATGTCTATAGTACATTATTCACGGAGAAAGTGGTGCTGTTTAATTAAATGAGCGTAAGATTCACTAAGCAACCCGGCTCACGGTATCTCGGGTGGCTAATCCTTGATCAGGAGGCAAGACACAAAGGAAAGTGAGCCGACATGGTGTCCCAGCCCGATCGATGAAAGTAAAGGCCGGTGCAGACGAGCGCGCGGTCCCGTTACGCGGCGCCCGCCCCGCGCCTCGAGCATACTAAACGCTGACATACTACGCGGCTTTTGACCCTAACCTAGTACTTCACACCTCGCACTCTTATGTGTCTGAACTAACCGTAATACCGCTTAACCGGGGAGGACTTATGGCGCGTCACTTTTTTCAGTCTGGTACCTAATTAATATTACCGAAACCCACGATATTTAATATAATTCTAAGAATTTAATGTGCCCTGTAAAGTGGTACCGTACTGTAGAATACCGACAATGCATAAGCAATAGTTTAAGAAAAAAACGACAAAGGTATAGCTATGGTTAATTGCACATTAGTAAGGTAAACCAATTAAAATTAACCTTCAAAACATCCTTGCTGCAGTTTTTAACGTAAGCTAACTTTTTATGGCCATTGTCCTGCGAGTCCTTCCAAGTAAACTATCGGCGTTTTCGCAATTGCCTTTTTACAGAGCACTGCTCTATTGTTTGTAACAATAATAAAGCAACGTTGCCAAAAAAAGGTCCGGGACGCAATTTAAGCAATGTCTTTTTGCGCATCTTTTGTCAAACTATGCAATGACCTTAAAATATTTATTGCGTTGTAGTTGTAGGCGAACAATAATGGCAAATGATTTTAAAAATGTCTATTCTCATTTCATGTAACGGTCGGTATTTTCGCGCTAAAAGTGAAATGGGCAGGAAACGTTTGTACCGCCCGAGGCATGTCGTCTGGAAGATTTTTGTGCACTCCGTGGATAGAGGGGATCGTCGCCGTTCGATTAGTGTCGGTGTGTGAGAGGACAACGACCCTACGCAAAATTCACTGCATTGGGCTAGGTCTAGTGCATGCGCCTGTGTATCTGTGCTAACACGGAAGCGGGGAGAGCAGGAGCGCGCGATGAGCCCGCCGCCGAACAGAAAGGGAAAAATGCATGAATGAGTACCCGGGCCTGCAGCCGGGGGGGCATTCAGCCCGTACTGCACCAACCTAGCACTTCCACAAACGGATTCCAACTATACTGCCGCTATATATGCGCTAAATGGGATCAATAATGCTTCCATCAAACCCCGGGGACAACTGAGACGAAGACGCTCCTTTGTGAATTAAATTGTTAAAGTTTTAACCAAGTTTGTATAGAAGCTCGCTTCGGAAATTATAACTTTGCGCATCGGATGAACTGAGGCGATCCTGTTATAAACATAGAACAAACCTTTGTTGAAGTTTACATGCATTGCACACGTACAATTATACTCAGACATGCCGCAGCAGAAAATGAATTATTAAACTTTAATTGCACTACACGTTTGACTAATGATAAAAAACAAAATCCAACCTTATTACGATAATTTCAGTGTAGAATATGCACCTACCTACGTAAGTAGAAACTTTCTAGGTAATTAGATATTTAATATGCAAAGACATGGTTATTCATTACTAGCCCTTAGCTAACAATTCCGAGTGACACTGTATCTGTCGTAAACCTTCAAAACATGCTTACTTGCACTTGCACCCCACAAGAGTCCTGCAAAAGTGAGATTGAAATTCGCGGAAGCGCTCCCGAGCAGTCCGAAAGAAAATCACCAGCAAGAGTCAATGACCTGTGCCCAATACAAGCGAGCGCACTAAACGCATTTCCCCGCGCGCACTGGCGCAGGCTGCGACGCGGCGGCGGCGTGGCGGCGGCGTGGCGTGGACGCCCGGTCGTTCACCCCGGAAGATTCTGTATTTTGATACCGTACAAGCCTTCTGCCGTTTAAAGTATTTTCTTCCAAAGAAAATGTTTCGCGTTCTACTTTTAAACATCTTTCGCTTTTAAATCGACCTCATTATAACTGGGATTGCACGTTACCATTATTTACCTACTACTCGGAAAGTAGGTACAAGTAACAAAAAAGTACTTAATGAAGTTTACTTAATCACAGTATAAACAGTAGGACATTAACAGTTAATTAAAACAACATCGGTTAATCAGAGGCACTGATTCTAAAAGAAACAACTACTTCAAACTAATTATTCGTTAGTAAAACAAACAACCTTTAATTCCTGCGAAGCATAAAAACAGCAACGTCTTGAGGTATAACGGTGTCATTGTTTACGTCTAGGGATGAGGTAGGTCGTGTACGTCGCCCCCTGAAATCAATGGCATCCCCCAGACGGTTCAGGCAGGTCAGGCCCGCCCTATAGCGTCCTACCCCAACGTGGCGTACACAGACGCACTCATAAAATGCCTTTAACCCCCATTCATTTATCCACAGTTCGGAAAAACAACAGTTTGTCAGCGTTTTCTTTATTGCACGAGTTGTTGGAATGTGTGGAAGTAGCAAGCTTATAACAAGCGTACGGCTCTATACGTATAAGTTCTACTGAATTTGTGTGAATTCTCGTCCATATTATAGTTGATAAAATATCTCTTTAGATTGTTGATCTGTTGATAAAATACCTTTAATTCGTAGAAAGATTACTCATTATCTACATACATCTTTGAATACTATTCGCCACGTATCATTAAGTATAGTAAGTATTGTCCAATAAAGACAGCGTTAACAGTAACTTGTCAATAGTGAAGCCGTGTCCGCTGCGGACTCAGTGTCATGACACGAAAGTGGCTCGCGACGTGACTGCGCGCGCGCTGATCCAGGCCGCGACCTGCCGCCGTCACTCACAGCCGAACACCCATTGGCAGATTCCTATTTACTCAGAAAATTATCGATTGTGATTGATCGAATCTTCTGCATTAAAAGTATTTGTGAAAAATAGCACGACTTATAATTTAAGAAAAAAATGAATATGTATAATAAATAACTTCGTGTCCTTCATGTTCTTTGCAGTACCTAAGTGAAAAGTAAATATAAATTAACCTATGTATACACGAAGAAGCTTCTCAGAATAGCTATTTCCTACCGGGAACTAGTATGAAGGTAGCAAGAAAGGAGTCTATGCAATTCCAGGAGAAGAAATGAGCGATTCTATTGAACCTCACTGTCGAGAATAAACAATGTGAGTATTAAAACAGAGAGTCTAATAGGTATACACGGTAGTTAAAACGTATTTTGCCAGAGAAGTATTTTTCGTCTAGAATACCTCATTAAGGAGCACTCGGGCCGTTAACAAAGGGAGATTGCAAATAATGTGTCAGTTCGTCTCCACACACGTGTGTGCATCATGAGGCTTCCAGGCTGTAAACAGTGAAATCAATAGGATGCAGTAAGGTGTGCGGCGGGAGTCGACGACCGGCGAGAGTGAAAGCACGTTCCGGGGAGGCTCCCACCCGCACACCCCCCGGGCTTTCGCTGGCCCTACACCACCCTACACTACCCCCGCACTATTTTTAATTGAGATAATTACTCATGGTTTTTTAAGAGGAAAATATCATATCTTATTTATATTGGCGCGCTTTTCAATATCGCATTATCTGGTTATTCGTAATCATAGGTGGATTATGTATTTTAAATATCCTTCCATGCAACGAGATTTTTACGCAATACGATACATTCATATTTAATAGGAATAAAAAGATGATAATTCCAACGATTACCGCATAGATAATGATCAACACAGAGTCAACAATGTATCGGGAGCACGGTCACGGCGCTCGGCCGTCCTCGTCTGCACTACGGAAGTAATGAACTTGAGTACAGCACGCGGCACGAGCCGTCTCCCTCGCGCCATCGCCCCTGGCGGCGAGTGTGACGGAGAGGCACTCACTGCAACTACTGTCAAAAACGTCTGCATTCTCTGTCACAGGCCGCTTTCGTCGCCGATGCGTTTATTGGAACGAGACGCGAGTATGTGTGTCGATTGCATTCTAGGTTCGTAAAAGTGCATGTAGGTCGGTTGTCGGCGCGGCTAGGGTTTTAGTTCGGTGGTAGAAGAGCTGTGGGGCAGGTCGGCAGCTCCGTGTTACGTAATGGTGCGCCGCCCGCAGGCAGCTGAAGCCGCGCGGCCGGCCGGGCTCCCAGCTCCGCACCGCGCCATGCAACACCCATACACTACGCATTAAACACTCATTCAATTGCCAATATAGCGCACAATATTTTGGAATATTAAAAAGAAACTGTGAGTATTTTCTGTGATGAAACCGACTGTGTCTAGTGAATTGAGTACCCATGAAGTGACAAATTTTCCCCCAACGTAAGCCATGTTTATTTATATTTACCTTATATTTTTTGTACAGTTATTGTTAACTAAGTCTACTGGTGATAATTATTGTAAGTGATGTCGTTAAAAAGTACACGCGCCTTTTTATTTATTTTGTTGTTACCCTTATTTATATTTTTTCTAATCTGGTACATACCAGATAATTTAATGGTCATCCTATGACGACGATAAGAAAATCGAGTAGAAATGATGAGTTCATAATTACACATGTGCATAATAATAAAAAATATTTGTACAAAAAACGGCAAGTGCTATATAGAGATATATTTCTTCATAAATCAAAGTTGAACGTACTAATAAACAATCCATCAGTAATAATTCATAATCTCAGACGTTAGAAAACTAGTTATTATTTTCCTCATGCATTGCTAAATTACTTTTAACACAACGTTAACCTTCAACTACCAGTGAATCCCTTCATCCATTACGAAATCGCATAATGTTTTCTTCCCCTTATTTCCGCATCGTGTGCATTATTCATGGTTAGTTTTCTTCAGCAAAAGAAAGCTTAGAAATAACGTAGTAGGTTCCTATATATACTATTACTATGATGGCTTGTGACGCAGTCGCCGCCGCCGCCGCCGCCGCCGTCTGCGCTGTATTTAGCTGGGGCTCGGCTGGCGTGGGGCAAGTTCAAGAGCACTGCAGCGATGCGCGCGCGCAAGGTCTGCTTCCTGGTGCACTGCGCACGCGCCGCGGTACAGCGGATTATTATAACCCCATCGCATATTATACATGCATTATTAATTTACGACGTGCCATTCAGTTTTTGCTCTCATAAAGTATACACAAAGTGCAGGTGAAAAAGAATACGTGAGTTAACAGTGCTCTACATAAATTGTAGGTACGTATTTTAAAATAGTATTGAGAACGGTTTAACTATCTATATCTATATCTAATTTTCTCAACCTTGGCATTGCACTGTTTATAGAAATGAAGTGCCAAGATAAGAAACGGCGGCGCTTACTTGTAAATAGTCCTTACGTAATAGAAAACATGTTTGTTTACGATATATACTATAATGTATACTAGAATGCATATACTAACCGTTTCGATAATGGAAATAATACGTTCCATTAACGCAACTTTACTGATGTATTTTGAAATCTGCATCTACGGTTTATCATTTATTCCGATTTTCCATCTACTTAAAACCGATATCATTCTATAAATATTTATTTTAGCAAGTAATATAAATTTACTTTTTTTTAATGTCTTTACAGTTTGCTTTTCCTTGCTCAATACGTAACCCGAAGTACCATGCATTCTGTAAGGTGTAAAAATATGCATTTGTATACGTTTCCTCGTACTTTATCACCAAGTTACATGGTCTCGGTGTTAAGGTCGCGGCTGTTGCGTGCAGCATTGCGCCGGCGCATTACACAACACCTCTTCGGTCACGTGTGCTAAATCTCATTATATGGTACACCTCATTTAGTGTTCGTGTCGGGAGGATATATCTACTCTCTTTTTGCATTTCTTACAAAATAAAAAGTCGAGATAGTCTTTATGTATAGGAAACGGCACCACTACATTGTATACTGTTTTGTTTAAATGTAATGCATATACCTATTACAGGGGAATGGGAAACTACTGGAATTTAATAATAATACAATATAATTTCGAAAGGATTAAGCGAACCGACTCAAGGTTTTTATTCATTTGAATTGTTTAGATTGTGTGGCCACGGCCATTGGACACCGGAACCTTTTCGGCGAACCATAGAGAAAAGTAAGACTGACTATAACACAGAAAGAGTTAAGCAACACATTACCAACATTTGTTGCACAGTTTACTTCTGTCCACCTCAGCTTAGTCCACACTTACGAAATATGCATGTAACCACTCTGTAGGTAAACATGCACCTTCCGTACAAGTACTTACATTATGTGTAGGTGACGCTATGTTTACAAATGCATACCTCAATGTGAAGCAATTTACAGTGTAAAATTGAAAGGAACAACCGAAAATTCTTTATTAATCAAAAGTGTTGGCAGATGGAGCAGTAGTAGGTATTATATTTTTAGTTGGTGTGAGTTAACTAAAATAAATATTGTCAGAGTTGACAATCCAGAGATTATTGCTGTTGTAATTTATTCTGTTGTTGTAAATAGTCACATGTCACTACGAATAGTTTGATGATTTACCGGAACTCCTTACTTATATGAAATCAATTTGCCCTTGGAGTTTGCTCTATATCTCTTTCAACGTCGTCGTAGTCAACAAATTATTGAACTGTTGCTGTTATTATTTGTGGACTGAATGTACAAAATTATAAACTACTCTCGCTTCCTTATATACCCCGCACGGTTGCCAATTTGGCAAATATTCAATGCATCGAGATTATGGCATACTTCATTATAACTATTTCATAGGTAACAGCATAATGCTCGCTCAATTTCATTATCGATAAGTTCAGAATTCCATTCGGCCACAATAATTGTTGTTGATTAAAACAGATTTATTAACGAGTGAAATTTCTTTGTTACAGGTACAAATATAATCCACAAATACTAAAGACAGTTATGAAAATTCACCAGTGAAAACATCGAATTCATCAAAATGAGACTTGTAAGTACATATTAATATTATTAATTTAGCCAAATTTTACTTTTTCTTTGTGGAATAGGTACCCACCGTTCATATCTGCGTAGCGCAGGCAAAGCAAACCTTGGGCCAGGCCTTATGTAATACCTACGTACCGGCAGCGTAGTTGTGATATATACAGGGATCCGCATTCATGAAATGCAAAAATCGGCAAAAGGGGAAGTGTCTGCGCAGTGGAAAGTGCGCACTTATCACAAAACTGGGTCAGTAGTAGCACCGCCTCTTTATCGAACGACTCCTAGCTTCCCTCTTGACGAAACTAAGCCTTGTCTCAAGGATATAACCCCCATAATGCAACGACACTGACAACGACATGCAGCTGTGAACCAGAAAATGCACTTATTTATTACTCTGTTACAGTTTTTAAGATACATTAAGAAAATTGACGTTCGTTTTAAGAAACTTACATTTCTTTCCTTTGAATTTTACATTATAAGTATAATTTACTTATATCTTCTCTGTAGGAGAATACATTAAATTCAAGTATTTTCCAATTAAATTTAAGTATTTTGGGAAATATAAATTTTCTAACGATTTTCCATGTGCAGTCAACAAGCGAGGAGGTAGCGAGCACCCCGGGGGGTTGCCGTACGGTGAGCCCAGGCAGTGGCGCGGGCGGCGCGAGCGAGGCATACGACGTGACGCGCATGCGCGAGGAGGAGTTCGAGCGGCTCACCGTGTACATCGTGCCGGACGTGCCGTGCGCGCCGGGCACGCCCAGCCGCGCCGAGCGCACGCTGCCCCGCAGCCTGGCGCTGCGCCCCTCCGCAGTACTCTCCACGCCTAACACACCGGTAAAACCGCCTACATGCTAATATTATTTGATAATAACTAACTAAATAAAATATTTTGTCATTAGGTATACTACAACCATAACTTTGTGCGAGCGAATTTTGGATTTGTAAACTTAATAATAAAAATATGCTTATTTCAGACTGAGGGAGTATGGAGTATCGGAGTTATACCTCGCGGAACCCGCTTCGGACCGTTCGAGGGCTCTCGGACCCCAAATAAGCCCAATGACAAGATCTCATGGCGATATTACTGGAGGGTATGTATTACTCAATTACTGACTACCGCGCGCACTAAAATGTTTCACCTAACTTAACCAATAAACACTGAACTTACTTATTTATTAATGGTAATGGCTAAGTGTACATAACATCTAGTTTATGTAGAAGGTAGACTTGTAGAAACAACTAATTTACTTAACATCTTAAATAATCCTTTCTCACTTTCACTTATTCTTATCTAACACTGAAGAAGCACGCCGCTTCGTTACCTTCACAACTAACATAATCTTTCTATTTGGGTCAGGTACAAGAAACTGTAAGGCATCACACATATGGAAATATCAAGGTAAGGATCTTCAGCTAATTGGGTTCCTATGTAAATAATCTTTACCTTTGTACTAACTTACACAATAAGAAACACCAATATTTATTAAGCTACGTCGTGCCATATAACATTGTTTTCCGGAGCATGAATATTATTAGGAAACATATTTTCATATTATAGAGTTGCATAATGCATTTGACTCGTTATCTATCAATGTTTACGTCTAATGAGTGACATTGGTCCCCGTCCTTGACGCTACACTACTCCGGCGAGCATGTTTGATAACATGCACGCGCGCTGTAAATACTCACACGTGATTAGGAAAACGTGACTGCAAGAGCCGTTCACTAACTAAAATAAGAATCACCCGAGAAACATTGCATAAGGATTGTTACTGCTCAATACTAAGGGAAATGGCAAAGGTTAATCGTCTGACCCGGCGCGACGCGCTAAATTTACTCCGTTCCATTTTCTAAAAAGGGATTGTTCCCGTTGCAGATATTCAATGATAGTGACTACTATTACCTGGACGGGTCGGACACGAGCGTGGCTAACTGGATGCGCTACGTGGCTTCTGCGTACTCGCTCTCCGTCATGAACCTCGTGGCGTGCCAGCACCAGGAACACATCTACTTCTACACAATCAGGTATGTTGTCACATCACTGCATTCCACTTCAACTAATTTTATTGCACTTTTAACGCACTGCACTTTTATTTACACTTAATTTTCTTTTCACAGAGATATTATGCCAAACGAAGAACTTATGGTGTGGTACTGCAAGGACTTTGCGACGAGGCTTGGTTATGATATCGACCCCGAAAGAGCAACATACTCAATTTGTAAGTGTCTTGACATTTTTTTCATATAATAATAGCATAATAGAACTTTGATACTACTACGTGATATGTTTTAGACAGGAACTGACTGCCTTTTATTTTTCAGGCAAAGAAGAAACAATCAAGAAAGCTTACGGCCTACCACCGGCGCCTGTGCACCCTGAAATTGCACTCAACCACATGAAATATGTACTTGGGCTCACAAACACTAAAGAACTGATAGAAAGTGAGATCCCTTCACGAAGAAGAAAGCGTGAATCTACAGAAAAGAGTTATGAGACTGGTCACATACCGCGTGACGAGCTGCGCAATGTTAGCCCACGGATTGAACGAACTGTGATAAAATCCGACATTTGCAGCAATGTTGTGCAACAATCTGACGTTTCGCCAATGGTGGTGGACCAGCGACCGCTGTCGCCTCTGCCACCACGGTCTCCGGTACGGACGCAGTATCGAGACAACGTAGCGTTGGTTATCCAACACAAAGAAAGTTCATCACAAGTGGTAATTCACCAATTAGAAAATTCAAGAGTAATGAACAACCGTTCGCCTCTGCACCCTCATAGAGAAATGCGTGGGCCCTCACCAATGGGTCCAATAATTCATGAGAAACATGGTAGCAAATCGCCAACTATCTCACAGTTTGGCCCACCGCATTACGAGCATCAACTTACGCCGAATGACGGGTCAGTGCGATCTGACGAAGGTTATCACAGCAATGGCTACCACGATGAGGGCTTCACACCGCCGGAAGACTCGAGTGATTCAGATGTAGAAAACTATGTATTAGATTGTTCAAATAAAACAAACGAACCTAAAGAAACAACTGTAATAGTGCAAAAAGCAGAAAGCCAAGAAAGAGATATGCTTCGTAATGAATATAGAAAAGTTAAAATAAAGATGCCTAGGGCTTATCAATACCAAAACCATAAAGACGCTGGTTCAGACACAGAGAAAGAGTTAATGATTGCCGAAGAAATGGTCGACATTCCTCAAAACTTGTCACCACCAAGGCGCGATCCAGCCACATCCACGGTGATTGTACTAGAGTCGTCGCACGACGCCGGTGTGAGCAAACAATACTACGAAAGTGGGACAGATTCCCCTCCTCCACAACCTGCCTTTATGAGGTACACACCACCGGGGACGCGAATCCTTGAAACGATTCTCACTGGAAACAGAATCGACACCAACAATAACGATCCCAATCGTAGGCAACCCAATGCTACACCACCGCCCTCGTCACCCACTGAAATGGCCTACTCTTACAAGAAAAGTCAAAGATATGGCAACGCGTGCAGCCCCGACTCGAGTTCAAACTTGACTCCGCTGCCGTCGTTATTGCCCCTACCACAACAGTTGCCTGTTCCAAGTGCAACGCTCTACGCTTCTTCGCCGCCCCACTCCATTCCGCACACAACGGAAATCAGAGAAATCAGGGAGATAAGAGAAATAAGGGAAACTCGTTATGAAAGTCACTCATACCAAAATTATTCTTACAATTTATATTCCCCACCGAACTCAACAATAATAACACAGTTGGGCTCACCACCTACATCTTATTCGCCAACGATCACATCAACTCACCAGTATGAAAGGGTTCCTAATTACCCAAATAATAATTATCCATCATCGACAAGCGTTATTACATTGAAGAACTGCTCACAACTCAGCCTTATTCAGAATGGAAATTCCAACAATCAACTGGTAACATATCCAGGTAGTATGAGCCCGGATGACTCTTGCAGTCTAATGATGAGGTCACTGAGCCCCAACTCGCAAACATCACGAGGATACAGGAGTCTCCCTTACCCTCTCAAGAAAAAGGACGGCAAAATGCATTATGAATGCAACGTTTGTTGCAAGACGTTTGGACAACTTTCTAACCTGAAAGTTCACTTACGGACACATTCGGGTGAACGACCCTTCAAATGCAATGTTTGTAACAAGTCTTTCACTCAATTGGCTCACCTTCAGAAACATCACCTTGTTCACACTGGAGAGAAACCACACCAATGTGATATCTGTAAGAAGCGATTTTCATCAACATCGAATCTGAAAACACATCTAAGGTTACACTCCGGGCAAAAGCCATACGCGTGCGACTTATGTATGCAAAAGTTCACGCAGTTCGTACACTTGAAACTTCACAAAAGATTGCACACAAACGACAGACCGTACGTGTGCCAGGGTTGTGACAAGAAGTACATTAGCGCTTCGGGGCTTCGAACTCACTGGAAAACAACCAGTTGCAAACCCAACAACATCGAAGAAGTCCTGGCTATCACAAACGCTGCTCACACTGAATGCATGGGTAAGTTGAACATTTTAAATTCGTAATTATAACAATACACAAGCACTTTGTTACAATTTCCAAATATGCTAGCTACGCAGAGGTCTGTACGTGAGCGTAGTTGCGGGATTGACTGCACGCCGGGCACTTTCTCCGCGCGAGGGAATAGCGACTTTCACTTGCGTTCTCGTGGGGCGAGCGATTTCATTTAGGTATTGTGTTTACAGGCCCCGCAGAGAAGGAGTGCCACGAGCGGGAGGTGCACGAGGCGTACGAGATGCAGTCAGCATCGCTGGGCGAGCTGGCGGGGCACGCTCACTCCACCACGCCGCACCTGGAGGCGCAGTACCGCGCGCTGCCGCCACCCGACCACTACGTCGCGCCGCCCGACCAGCGCCCCACGGTCATTGAGTCCAGCCAGCCGCTCATTATCGAGTGCACCTGACTGACTGCGCCGCCCCAGCCGCCGCCTCAGCGCGACGCACCGCCCCCGCCGCCGCAACATGTGATTCCAGCCTTGTGATCCAACTAAGTATTCCTCTAAGTGTTAAGAGACAAAGTATCGACGACCCCCAAGTTCGTCGCACCCAGTGGCTATGAGATTATATTGGACATTAAGTGTACATTTGTAAAATATTACTACTAAGTAATAGCGAGAATGTGTTTTTTGTTAAGTACTAAGTACTTCTAGTTTAGTGTTTTTATAAGTGTAAATAGTTGTAGAGTTTTTTAAATTGAAGTTTCTTCGATGTTTTATTATGTTAATTAATGCTCAATTTTATAAGAGTGATTCTTCTGTAAATAGTAATACCTGTGACTGTGACATCGATTTTATTTAAATGTATTTTTTGAGAGATTAAGCTAATGTTGAATGTAATTGTTTCGTTAGAAGCTGCCGTCGCGGAGTAACATTGTCTGTTAGCGGCGGCGGCCACTTTGCGTTGTTGTTTTAGGTTCCTACAGAATGTAATGTAAGTCATAGGTGTACAACAACTAAATTTCTTATATTCAATATTTTTATACAAAAGGAACAATGTATGTGGAGTCAAAATTTAAGTATGTGTCGAAAATCGTATTTTGTACTAGGAATCGCCAAAGAAACTCTACGTACTGACTCTAGATCTTTAGGATAGTGCCTGCACCGAGCCGTTCTCGGATACAAGTGTGGTACTATTCATTTTTGCCAATTTATATTTTGTGTTAGTAAATATGTTCGAATTCACATAAAACAGTAAATAAATTGACAACTATTATAAGTACCTTCCCGTATTCGTACTTCATTCCATAGTGAATTATTGTCAATGTATAACCGACTAGGTGTAAGTGCCAAAAGAGCGTACGATGTATTTGAAACCCTAAACATCATCACATAGTATTTATAATGTTGTTCCTAATGTATTATTTGAATAGTTAATGAAGGTCGTCGACCTTTTATAAATTGTATAATGTTTAGTCCGTACATTGGTAATACGTACAAACCACATGCCGTATCTTTATTCAAAGTATCGTAGTAGGTATTACTTGAACTATTCGATCAAAATAATGTGGTTGAATATTGTATGTATTGCAAGTTTACGGTAATTGTGGAAAAGTAGGCGAATTCTGTGTACATTATCCCTACGCTAGAACAAATGGTGCTTCACAACGTAGTATAGAAGACGCTCGCCCGCGCGCACGCGCAGCGGCGACGTACTCTCTAGAAATTCATCTTTTTATCATTCATCAATTAATTACCTAATCTATGTTTTCCTGTTCGAAAAGGCTGAGATATATGTAATATTAAATTGTAATTCGGCGATGAGTGACGTCTTAAAAGTAAGTTGATAATGAATTAATGTCATAAATGTATGCAATGAAACCAAGCGATAGCTTTTTTGTATATTTCTATTGTTCAGTTCTATTTTGTAAGGATACACAAGCGGTCACTTTAATTGCTACTATCTATGTACTGTATATTTTATACCTACGGTTTTATAGTCTTGGGAGAATTTCTAAATGCAATTTGTATGTAAACGTCGTATAAATAGTTGAGAATAGTAATGTTTGTAAAATCGCATCGGAAAGCACAAAATAATTAGGAGTAATTCTGCTTCCAGTTAGTTCAGTTTTTTATTGTAGTTAATACATTATTTAGCGTGATTTTTTCCTACAAATTCGAATTGAGTAATTGATTTAGGTTTCTTCATATTTTGTCATGTTATATTCAATGTTTGGAGTACCTATAAGATGCATTGTATAGTCGATGTCAAAAATACATTTTCATTATATCTTTTAAAAAAGAATATTGGATATATTTATAATTATTGTCTTAATATATTTCTATATGTAGCTACAGATCTCAATTATTATGCATAATAGGTACTCGAAAACGGGTTTTAAATGAAACTATATTTTCTCTACATATATGTAAATAAATCTATTTATGATGTCCACTAACTAGTGTACGTTTCCAGCAATTACATACAAAAAAAAACAACGTACCGAAGTATCTCTTTTACATAATTAATAGAAACCTAAGAGTATAGGTATCTATCTATCTATCTACCCATAAAAAATTGTTCTAACTTTATACGTAAGTACAACTACCACCATGGTAAATGAAAATAAGCAATACATACTTTGTAATGGTATACCTAACTATGTATTAGACATTGGTTACACTATATTGGACCGTGTTCCGCTGACGCAATATTCTAGTTATTTCTAAGAGCCTAGTGCAAACTGCAATATGGTTACATCATCATACATATTTTGTACACCTTGATAATTATTTTACGACACCAAATCCTGATAAGAATAAATTATAAACAGGATATTAAAATATGAACCAGATTTTTATTTCCTACCTGGACCCCTTACTTTTATGGAGTTAGCTATTAATACTTTCGCGGGCAAAGAATGGCCACAAAATAAGTATTATTTGCGATAAAGATTTTGGCTGTTCACTGTCTGTGAAAGTGTTATATACACTTCACGCCTTTAAATACCAGAGCGGGGTAGGCACAGACACCTGCTAAACAAATGTCAACGGTTCTCCAAGCGTATTTGACCCAACGTGACGGGGGTGAGCCCATCGCCGCCGTGACAGGGCGTTATATCCATAAATGAAACTGAATCACAGAATATCTACATAAATTCACGTTCATAATTCCTAATGGGGTGGACAGAACCTTTGGACATCATGCCTAATGAGCTTTATGTATCTGTACTCCTTGATTTCTGTGTCTAAAAGATTGTTCGGTTTGAAATGAAATAGCTGGTACCTCGTAAAGGTTTCGCTCTATAATGTCCCAGGATATTCTTTAGGTTACCTTTTACGCGTACTTATGTCTCACATGAATTGACGGAATAAAACTATAAGTAGTTGTTTAACAATAAAAAAACCCACCATGTCCTCGTACCGAAGGTACCAGTGGCGTGCACACCATATAGGCGAAAAGACACTGCCTACCTTAGTATTTTGGCTACACGACCTAATAATAGAGTTATTGCTAGATCTTTTTTTGTTGCACTCACGAAATACGCTAACGAAGGTCCTAGGACTAGATATGTAGGTACCTATATTTCGTAAAGACAAGTTACCTATACCTATACATAGGTGTCAATCCTTGGGGATTACTGCCTATCTTATCGTAAAAGCCAGTGCACGCCACTGGAAGGTAGTGCAAGCATTACTGATGTAAACTAATCACCAAACTGACGAAATGTCCCTAAGAGGAGCAGATACCACTGTTATGGGCCATTTACCCCGAGTCTCAATATCGTGGAACTGGCTACAGGGCACCACAGCATAATAAAGTACAGGCGAACACGATAAGATCAGGCACAAAACTGCTAAGCACCGATAAACTAAGTTAGCTTTCCAGACTGTTGGCCAAGAACATAGGCTAAACAAAAAAACTACTCAGGTTTTTGGTAGTTATAATAATCGAAAATTCCCTACTGAACAACGCCGAACTTGCGTAAAAAAAGAAAATACAACAGAACACACACAGGTGGATAGATATCTACCACCACTCCAGATGGAGTGCCAAAAAGTGGAAAGGTTCTGGGCGTCCCATCTAAGAACCGAACGATCTCTAGAAAGAGATTATCAAGAACGAGATCACGAGATAGGCTGCGGTTCCTAGAGGAGCTGAAGTGGTTGGTGGACCACTCCAAGACTCACAAAAGGTGCATTGAACATCCGAGTTACCGAAACACCACATACCACACACACAAAAGCTAATCAAACAAACAAAATCTACATCTACATTTATCTAATTGAATTGAAGCGAATGCTAGGCTGCGAATGCCAAACACACGCATACGTAACTTTTACAGGGCCTGCATCCACCAATGCCTACACGGCGGTTGGTGTGTAGTCCACAAAATATCGTAGACACAAACAAGATGTCGTCATTGACGTAGGTACAGACACACTCCACGAGCTTAGAAATTGTACTAACATTTATACCCGACGTAGATAAATATGAGGAAATAGTAGGTATAACAGTGAAAGTAGGTTATTATGGATTACAGGAAAAGTAATAAAATTTCTATACAAACTACATATGTCGCATTAAATGCTAATAAAAGTGTTTATAAAATGATTATTTTCTACAATTTATTTATAATAACAAAAGCGTCGAAATATAAAATAATTAACCACCATCTTATCTCTATATGATATCTTTCAATAAAAAGATCGTATTTCATGATCGTAGTTCATTTAATAGAAAGATGGCTGATAACTTAATCAGAATTACTAAGAATTAATTATATGACGAACCGAACAGAATAATTTGACTAGTTCACAATCAACGCATCTTGCGTTTGTGGATAACATGTTTTATTGATCAAGTTTTAATGAAGTCATTTTTGGCTAAGGTTGTCAAATTGTAGCATTGTCGACGGTAAATAATTGTACCTACCCCCAATAGTGTCTTAAAGCCCGTTTAAATTGAAGTCACCTCTACAGCGTAATTCGGAAATGCCTTTTGAGCTGTAGTCTACTGTTTCTGTAGACTCTACAGAGTCCATTTCAGTAGGTGTCAATTCTCCAGTACGAGAAAATTATTCAATCTCTTCTTTATACAAATTAATGTCCATTATTCAAGATAGAACAAAGGAAACAGAAACTTTAGAGACACGCCCTACAGGTCAATTTTCGCGAGTTTTATTTACGAAAAAATCACGAGTTAACGAAATTCACCACTGAAAACTCAATTCGGATATCCTATAAGGTCGTCTTTTACGCCTGTATTTGAAGAAATACAAATGGTATCATTTCATGGATGTAAGTACAGGTACAATTTGGTATGATAATGCAGAACACAATAAAGGAAAACTGCATCTAAACACTTGTATGTGAACTAATAAAACCCCTTACGACTGTCAACGAAGGTCACGAAAAATACACATGAAAAATATTCCCACGGTAAAATTTAAAAAGGTAAGGCCTGGCTCAGACTAATCACAACTAGACTTGCAAGCCGCGTACCCCCTTCAGTCTATCTCTTTCCCAGCAAAATGTATGGAAATCGATGTACTTCTGCATCCAAAGTGTCACTTTTACTACCACTTTGACAGTTTGGATCCAGAAATACCCTGGTACGCGATAGGGGACAGAAAATATTTTCTCTTGCTCTTCACTCCTTCATGTCGTCCATAATGTTGTCTCGTTTTGACTAAACGTCACTTTCGGATTGCAAGTCTAGTTGTTTTTGGTCTGAGGTGCCTAATTTATATGTACAGACATAATGAAGGTCCTAAATTTTTTTGAGAGCAATAGTATCGCTTTTCTTCTCACCTCTTTCGTGCTGGTTTGCTATTATGATATAAACGGCACTGGTACGCGTTTCATGTATGTGTATTGTGTATTTCATGATGTGATGACGTAACACTGCTTAAATCATGAAATATTCGTCGGTTCCATTCCCGCTCGTAGCGCAGAGAGAAAAACATGTATCTTACTTATAATTTATATTCTATATACTCACATGAAACCTTCATATCATCCATAAAAGAGCTTTAGATTAGACACTACCTTTACTATATCGGAGCTTATGCCAAAACGTTAAGTAGTTTTATTAAAGTAGGTTTTTAAATTGAAGGTGTGTTTAGGTACCTACTAATTTTCACTTTCACGGCATCAATAAATAGTATAAAACAATGTCGCCCCCCGCTGCCTATCCTATATATATATGCGTAGATCATAACTACGCAAGAGGTTTTGATGCGGTTTTCTTTAATATACAGATAGATTCTTGAAGTAGGTTTATATGTATAATACGATAAGGCATACTGAAAGTTTCTGGAATTGGCCAGATACGAAAAAAACTAACTCTTACGGATTATGAAAATTTTCGAATTCCATGACTATTTGCTTTTTGATTTTTGTGTTTTTTTAATTTTATTGCGGACATTACCATGGAATTAACGCATGAAAATTTTTGGTCTATGATTTTCGCTGTGGGTTAAATCAACAAGAGAGTTGCCAGAGACTTCAACTAGCATTTGGTGATGAAGCCCAGTCTCGTAGCTCTGTGTATGCGTGGATTGCTGAGTTCAGACGTGGACGGAGACACCTCCAGGATGACATTCGTGAAGGTCGGCCAAAAACAGTGGTTACCGACACTAACATAGACACTGAGGCAATTAATTATGACTGATAAAAAAGTTGCCTGTGAGCAAATTCCGACTGCATTAGGGATTGGAATGAGTCAAGTTCAAACTATTTTACATGTACATCTAAACGTAAGGAAATTATGCAGTCGATGGATACCGCACGATTTGACAAAATATCAAAAACAACTACGCATGGATTGGTGCTGTGAAATGATAGCAAAGTATGACAAAGGGCAATCATTGGCTGTCTATAATATTGTGACAGGTGACGAAACGTGGGTATACTGTTTTGAACCTGAAAGGAAAAGCCAATCGGCAGAATGGGTCTTCCCTTTTGATGATTTACCCACAAAAGTCAAGGAAAGTCGAAGCACGGGTAAGAAAACGATTGCCTCGTTTTTTGGAACAACAGGCCATTATACAACGGTAGCACTTGAAGATCAGAGGACAGTAACCGCGGATTGGTATACAAAGAAATGTTTGCCCATAGTTCTAGGAAAAGTTCGTGAACAGCGTCCTCGGAGCGATGTAGTCCTTTACCACGACAACGCGTCCGCGCACTCCGCCCGCTGACGAATACGTATTTGAAGAGTGAAAAAGTACAACTTATGACACATCCGCCTTACAGTCCAGACCTTGCATGTCGCATGGACTTCTTCTTGTTTCTTAAAACTTAAGATAAACTTCGAGGTTCAAGATTTACAAGTCCTGAAGCGGCGGTGAGTGCGTTCCACGAGGCCGTTGAAGAGATCTCCAAAGAAGACTGGTCCCACTGTTTACACAATGGTTTCAAAGAATGCATAAATGCATTGATTGTGGGGGAATATACTTCGAAAAACAATAAATATTTTTCCAGTTGAATATGTAGTCTAATGAGACTACATCCTTCATTTATTAGAATCCAGAAACTTTCAGTATGCCCCACGTATTAGCAAAACAACGTTTGCCTAGTTACATATAAATATAATAGTTGGTAAGTCCCGTTCATTATCTTTTCAGAGCAAATTAATTAGCTGTAAGAATTATAGACAAACAATTGAATAGAGAGCCCGCAGGTCTGCTTGTAATATTTTCCCAAGTGTAGTCAAAAGTATTGAGTAATATGTATTGACATTTATCTTAATAATAACACTCTTCCGTGTATACTTAGATTTTTTAGAGGACCTGCTCCTGATGGTTCTCCTCTCCTCGCCACCTTGCATGTTCAGAGTCTCCTTTAATTTTAATCTATAGTACCTACTGTCTGCGTGACAGGTACATAAGTAGGTAGGTACTTGATTACGTGATTACGGTACGATTAACTGGTAGTAGACTAAGTAGATTCATAATAGCGGTAGGCATTCGTGTAATGAGGCTGTTGTCAAGTGGTAACATTTATTTAATTTTATAATGTACTTTTGGATAGACTAAAATTAAAGATGTGGCTCGGAAGTCAGCTGAGCTGATGTGGGACTGGGCCGGCCACGTCGTCCGAATGTAACTAAACCGTTGAGCCAAAAAAACGACCGAATGGTTACCGGCAAATGGCAAGTGACGACGTGGTCGCCCCAGAAAGCGTTGGAGTGACGAGCTGGTGTCTCACAACAAAGGATGGTGGAACGCCGCCCAAGATCGCACAGCGTGTAAGCAGTGGCCCGGCAGTGGGAAAATAGTGGCTCAGAATAATAATAAACTTTTGGATAGGTACAAGCTAACAAAATAATTTATTCAATATAAATATTTGTGTATTTAATTTACGTGTACTTATCATTATGAATTATAATTATGTGTAACAAAATCTACTAGCTACTTTTAGGCCTGACATCATAGAGCGAGGTCTATTGAATTCTACTTTAAATACTTAAACAACACATAATAAACGAAATACTTAAACTAGAGGGAACTTTTTACACATTTAATTCTTAACAAAGTATGGCTGTATTGTAGACTAGGGCCAGTAGGTAAATTATTGTAGAATTAATCTTGTTGGTAGAATTTAACCACGACCTGACTACACTGTCTTGATAACATATGGCTGTACAGTAGACACAACTGTTGGAGACTATCGGGTTTCCGAACGTCGCGGCGGATTTGACATTTCACGTCATACGCTCACGACCGACACTTTTCGTCTACCCTTTGACGACACCACACCTACAATCGGGCATCGCTATAATTGTCGCGAATCTTACATTTATTGTTAATATCTTTTAATACTTGGTGAATACGACCAGCTAAACTACAGTCCACGCAATCTATTTCATTGACCGATCACTGAGCTAACAATAACCGTGAGACATTCAATGTGCATACGCTGCAATTAGCTGTAATGTCATAACACGTGTGACTTATTTAGGTAAGTTCATTTTAGATTTCCGTGATCTTAATATGATGCAATATTATTCTTCTACTTCTTGCCTAGCGTTATTCTTATTTGCACTAGGCAGGTAGGTACATTTTATCTGCGCTTTCTCCGAAACTACTTCACGTTGAATTTCCTCCATCTCCAGCTTTACATTTCTTGAGATGCGTTCTCATGTTGGATGACTGCGTGAACGACAGTTGACACCGTGGGCAGGAGTAAGGCTTGTCTCCAGTGTGGAAGTTCAGATGCGACTTGAGATGGTGCTTCTTGGTGAACGACTTAGGACACAACGAACAGGAAAACGGTTTGACGCCTGAAAAACAGTAATAGCAATGTCACTAGTTTTCACAAAAATAAATTTGTGCTATGTTGCAATATAATGTAATATAGCCGGTTATATTAGATTAATATAAAACTAAGTGTAACAGCTATTTTTTATTTCTTGGAATTGATTTATATAGGACAAATATATTTATCATGTTAGTAATCCTTTTTTCTCTATCATTTACAAATAACAAAATTAATAGTAAGTATATAATTATAGAAAAAGCTTGCTCTACATTTGAACCTTATCGTAAGAAGGTGCCTATTAATTAGCAACACATGGCCACAAGGTCATACAGAGCCTACTTATGACACAAAGTTCAATGATAACTAGAAACTAATAAAAAATGGCTTTGACGTATTCAGCTGGATCGGTATCAGGCTATCTACATATACAGATAGCAGCATGACGACACTAAAGTTATGATGATGTAGCAAACTGTTTAGTCATGATTTATCCTTTTATTTTACTAGATCGATATAAAAAAACCTCATTATTAATCCTAAATTTATTCATAAGACATTCACAAGCATTGCAGAACTTTGCAAATACATAAAGGTCATTACTCACCAGTATGCAGCCTCAAGTGCAGCGTCATGTTGGAGCGGTCTGCAAACCGCTTGTCACAGTGCGCGCAGGCGTACGGCCGCTCCCCGGAGTGCGTTCTCTGGTGCTGCTTCAGGAGCATCTTGCGCGAGAACGCCTTGCCGCATTCACTGCACACGTGGGGCTTCACGCCTGGGAGACAACGTTAACTTTATTGTTAGCTTTTTGATGGCTAAACTTTCTCATTTTATTGATATTTGTGGGGTCATTGTGGATATTAGAACATTTTGGGTCACAGACATAATTTATTGTTTAGCTAAATACACAGATGAAGACGTCAATAAAATACTTTAATGGTTCAGGATTAAGTAGGTGCCTTTCAGGTATGATGATCGATGAGCAACGATGATCGTTTATTTGTTAAATTGATATGTGCGAAAAAAAAATTTTTTTAAATTTAATTGTGACTAAGTATGTATGAATATCCTAGAACTATTAACACACGGGCATGCAACTTTATCTCTGCAGTAAGTACTAAGTTTTTCATTATGGTAACTAAGTAAATAAGAACATATACACAATATTTTACCAGTATGAATTTTGACGTGCATATTGTACGCTACTCTTTGGTTGAACGATTTCGGGCAGTGTGGACATTTATACTCTTTCCGGTTTCTGAAAAGAAAATAAATAAAATGTATTTTTTTAACACAATGAACAAGCGTTTGACCACGATTCTGGATTTTAATTGGATAATTTATCATTTTCCCAAAAGGTTTCTCATAAAAACTTTAAAAGACGAGGTCATAGTGTCCTCCCACATAGCTGGAAGACGTCAGTTTAGATACATTCTGATATCGATCTACTGGGTGGATTATTTATTCAACAAAATATTTATAGGTTTGAACATATGTCGGTGGAGAGTCGGCCCAGAAGGAAATACATCGATCAAATTAAAAGTGTCCTGACGGAAGGTGGCGCGAAAAGTACCTGAGACAGGTATGAAGTAGTACAAGTATGTATGTAATATCGCGTACGTATACATATATGCGCCTGTTATTTCATCCATTTGATTACATATTCATTAGTACAGCGGCACAGGTGAGTGAGGATACGATTCCGATTATTCAGAATCATTACATCGCACTTTTGGTAAACCATAGTACAAAATCCTGAACAACCAAATTTAAAGATGAGTGGACTCTTTAAAGGAGATGCACTTGGTAAAATATCTATTATCTTTGGGATTAAAATTACAATTTCTATGTAAAACTTAAACAACATAGGTACATAAAATCGCAGTGCCTCCATTATAATATGGCCACTCACCTATGTATCTTCATGTGGCTGCTCAGGTATCCCCGGTCATTAAAATACTTTCCGCAAACAGGGCAGGTAGCTGCGAACTCCTTAGTACCCCGATGTACCGACATGTGGTACTTGTAGTTCCTGAGTTGGGAGAACGTCTTGCCGCATTCGTTACATGTGAATCTACCAGATGTATGGCACTTGAAGTGTGACGTAAGGGACTCGGGATCTGGTAACACCTGGAAAGGAAATTGGATTAAAACATTAAAAAAAGAAGAATCCCTTCCCCAACGTGAAGCTTTTGTTAAGAACTGAGGAAATAGATGTCTGTGTTTTTTTCTTTAATTATGTAGTACCTACTTTACTTAAGTGTATACACACACACTACGGAATTCCCGAAAGGCTTGTAGCATCTGATCCTGGAAATGGACGTAGTAGATACCTATTAGTGTCGTCGATTAGGATCTATGCTAAAGATAAGCTATCGTGATTTATAAATTCTATTCATTCTTTTAAAATATTATTTATTATATACCTAAAGTATCCTGATATTAAAACACATCTGAGATACGTAAGACTGCGTATCATACGGAAAATGTCCTCTCTTTTAGCCACTGTTTTCACTCAGCAATAGAATTCTGTGTAGAGAGTTCTACTGACTAATAATCTGTTAGCGTTCAGAATAATAAGTATATTGATATTGCCGCTTACCTACTACAGCTTTTATTGCCATGTCATAGCACACGTTAAAGTATAAGGACACCTCCATAAAATAAAATATTGTGTTTTGTGATGATATGAATTTCACGACTCCGGGACCTGCTTTGCTTTTTATTGCAAACAATAAATGGAAAACGCTTATTAATTGAAATTTTATTCAAATAGCACCTAGTAAATGTTCTATAAAGGGTCTACAACGAGTTTACAAATGGGTTCTCCATTTATGAATCGCCTTATGCCTTATGAGATTTTCTTCAATGAAAAGTAAAATACACACCTACCTGTAGCTAGAGCCCACGGAGTCTACACCTACGACTTTTCCCTGAGCTTTATTTGTCACATTGAAATAGATAACTGACAGAGATAAATATAATGTTCAGAGATAAAACTTTTTTGTCCCCAGTCTGTTGTAATTTGACTGAATCATATCATTGACATGCTAAAAACAAGACCGTACGGCTAGATACGTGATACGTTTTAGTTTTTAATAGGCACAAAAAATGTGTGACGTCAATTAAGCAGGCGTAGGTATATGAAGATGAACAAGCAGAACGGATGTAAATTTATGACACATTATTCGCGAATTTGAACTTCCTAGAAATTATACGAGTACACGAATATTACTGAAACTATGACTTGACAATATTGACTCTAACGTCGCTGTGGTCCTGGATATTGACTCCACAAGAGAGCGAAGTACACTTACCCGAACAAATACTTAAAATGATAGTTACCCACCTGTAAACAAACACTACACTTTGTTTCAATTGGCTCCACGACATCGTCATCGGTGGGAACAGTATCCTGCACGAGTGGGGTTTTTGCTTTGGCTTTGTCTTCTTTGGTAGGAACCTCAATGTTGTTATTACTATCGTTGTCATCAACTTCATCCATAACGGTATTCGTGTCCTTAAAACATAATATCTAGTTACTATACAGTTTATACGCTTGGTGAACCGTGGAAATATCTTTAGTAAATGCCTCTGTCTACCCCGCTTTAGGATTAAAAGGCGTATACAGTATATAGAAAAAGTTAAGTCGCATTATAAAGGATAAAAACGACTTACCACTATCCCGGTAGGGTTTTTATTTCTATGAGGTTTATAGGAAATTGGCTGTTGCGGACACCATGGACTCTTTTGCACACTGTTCCGAATACGCGTATATTTGTTTCTCAAATATTTACTCCGAAAATGGTTGACCTTTGTATCGCTGTGTTGCTCTACTGCTTTGACCTGGTTCGTCGGCTTCGAGTGATTAGCAATGGACTCTCTCGTCGGGTCATACGACGTATTCTCGTGAAATTCCGAATCAGTCATGGTCAATTGCCTATTTATTTTAGTATCTGTCACATCTGTCGAAATAAGACTATTGCTACTACTACATTGGAGTGATACTCGAGTATTGTCGTCGCCGAGATGACAATGGGAACTTGAGTGAAAATTAATTTCGTTGGATGAGAAACATGATTCTTCGGAAATGTTATGCCAACGATTTGCATGCAAGGCTTGTACTGATGCTGGTATCAGATAGCCGTCCCCGCTCGGCATGTGAGGCACGCCTGCAGCCGGCCCGTTACTCCACTCCGTGCGAGGATCAGCCGTCACAAATGAACCACGTTCTGCTGATTTCCTTTGTCGGTCAGATAAAGGCTGCAAATATGGTAAATATATGTCCTCTTTCTCGTTACAATAAGGGTCTATGTGTTCTTCGTCAATGCATGTTTTACAGTCTGACTCAAACGTATCTTTTCTGACGGTAATAAAATGGTCTTTTTCGTCCTCTTTTTCATTTGATTTGACTATTTTCTGTGACGCCCATTTCCTGTGAGCTCTATTGACTAAATACAGCCCCTCGACGCTGTCTCTACAAATCGAAGATATTCTTTCTATAGATGTTTCTTCTATATAAATTTGTAATGTTATTATAATTTCTAAGAATGAGTCTACTATGTGTGTGGGCACTACCACCTCCCCGTTGTAAATATACAGCATTACTGAGTACAAAGCTTCCACGTCGAAATCCGGCAGTGCGAGGAATGTGGGGTATCCGTCTTCTGGACAGTTGAGTAGAAGATTCTGTAAAAAAAACATTAGTTAGGTATTTATCAGATCTAAACGCCTAATGATAGAGCTTGCTAGGTCCATAAAAGTTTATAGCAACTTAAATGCAGCTGATCGTTTTGAAATGTTGGTATTTATGATTACTTTTATGGAACAGATAATGAATCAAAACTAATTATACAAGGTCGCAGCCGCGTGCATACCATATAGGCTAAAAGACACTGCCTACCTTAGTATTTTGGCTACCCGACCTAATAATAGTTACTATATCTTTTTTTGTTATACCTATTCACGACATAGGCTAGCGAAGGTTCGGAAGGGGTTTTGTGGGTGAGTAGATAGGTACCTATATTTCGTAAAGACAAGTTACCTATACATAGGTGTCAATATTTGGGGATTACTGCCTACCTTGTCGTAAAAGCCAGTGCACGCCACTGCGAGGTCATCATAAAGCTAATAACACATGGTGCAAGTTGCATTTCACGGAATTGTAGACAAACTCTTTAATTATAAGTTCATGTGTATTTTTACCAATCACCAATCTAATTCGAAACATCTACGTATCAGCAGACGAAGAAAAAAAATCGACCGACAAATGGATGAAAATCAATCCTAAGGCTTAGACGACATAAAGCCTCAAGGTTCTATACAACCCGTTAGGGAACACGGAAGTGTGAGTATAGTTTTAAATCGCGTAGTAAAATGTGAAAAAAAGGGGACAATTATTCATCCTTGAGGGCTTCCGTTGCGTGCGCTGCGAAAACGGTTCAAGATACCAAAAATATAAGTATGAAAGAATTATTCCTCTTGAAATGGTCTAAAAAAATTCTACGATAGTATATGTCTATCTTTTAAGATTAACTCACTAAAACCGTTTTTATAGTAATCAAATTTGGTCGAAATTAATGCATAATTTGTTATAATATTATAAACAGGAAATAATTGTATGGATGGATGTTTGCAACGAATAAAAGCTACTAGACGAAGGAACGAAAAAAACGCTAGTAACACCGCGCGGTACAGCTAGAGTTATTATAAAAAGGAGAATAATAGATTGAAGAAAAGATGTTAGTTGATTCTCAAACAGAATAGGATTAAAAGCTTAGAAAATGTTATAAAAGTCGATCCAACATTTTCCGAAGGATTTGCTAACAAACACCGATATTACCCTTATACCTATGTTAAAATCGAGCAGCGTTAATATAAAGTCATGGCGTAGAATCTTACCCGAAGAAAGGGGCTGACGCTAGCGAGCACGGCTCTGTGGGCGGCGAGCGCCCGCCCTCCGCAGAGCAGGCGCGCGTCCCACCATTCCGCGCCCGACAACCACTCGCACATCTGATGACAAAACAACAAATTCACACTGAAAAAGTTGGTTCCTAAGGTCACTACTGAATCTACCTTAACAATTATAACTTTATCAAAAAAACCTGCATCATTTACGTAGGTAATAATAATCCCAAGACCACAGCAATAAATGGATGTCAGCGCAAGTGTTAAGAAGAAACTAGTAAAAACTAGGAAAGTAGGTAATAATGATTCGAAACTAACCGAAGCTTTAAGACGAAACTTGTAGGATTGCATGGACATTTTTATTTTAATTAGTTTTTTATTCGTTATTATTCACTGCGAATTGTGATTATACGAAACTGTATTTATTTTATGTAATAGAGAGGCGTGTTAGAAGGATTATAGGTGACGACAGACTGCTTGATGCTCGGCTGGCAAACCCAGAGCATCGCCGCAAAGTTGCGAGCCCATGTAACTTCTATCGGGTGCATTTCGCAGAGTGTGCTACGGGGTTGCATGGCCTGATACTCCTATCGCGCTTTTACACTAGGATAACCAGGAGAACGACAAAGCGTCACCCATGCCAGGTGGTTATACCGTTTACCAGAACCAAAGGGTTTGCGTCTACTTTCATAGTGCGTAACACCAGGATGTGGAATGACTTGCTGGAGTCTATGTTTCCTGTGCAGTACAGTCTGGAGGTCTTCAAGTCACAGGTAAATACCTATTTAATACATAGTAAACAAGTGTGCTCAATCGTAGACCACATCGCTGCTTAACATCAGGCAGGATGGTGGTCAAACGCCAGTTCACTGTGTTTAAAAAAAAATGTTTCGACATGCAGACGAAATCGTGGACAGAGTACCTTAATATTCCGACCTAAAGCTACCAATCAATGTTTGTGTAAATTTTTATCACATAAATCCTTTATCTTAGCGAGATCTTCGTCAATAATCATTATATTCTTTATCTCAATGGCTTTGAACGTCTATAAAATACCTACTTGGTCAGCTCCAAATATAATAACGGTAAACAATGTGTTGAAACTATCGGTGTTTATTACAACAATTCACGCAACGCTTATTATTGTAAGTTGATTTTTAACAAAATCTATTATTATGGTGATTACATAGTATCTTCGCTTTTTGGTTCAGTAGTTTGAGGAAAAGATTCTTTTCACAATGTCTAATTGTACTAGTACTTCTTGACACGAAACAATTTATCTGCGAATAAGATCTGCCTATATTTGTTTGCAGTGATCAACTTTCAATAGCGAATCGTTATTCTCCCCGCCGCTTAATCCGTTTAACGTTTCTATTTCAATATGCCATGCATATATCTTTTGTATTATTTACACGAATAGAAACAATCTTGTCGACTTTATAGCTTGTATTCGCCCACTCGCGATTTTAGAAGCATGTTAAACGAATGATGACGTAACGGAGGGATCAAGACATACGAATCGGATAGATTTAATTGTTGATTTGCTAACGTCGATACCCTTCGGGATTTATTTCTTAGACAATTCTTTTCATTTATGCTACAATCACCGTGTCTTGTCAAAAATATTTTTTCATAAACGAAATGTTTTGAACCTTCTTTGGACCACAAATAATTCAAGACCAAATTTAGCCAAATCGGTGTAGCCATTGTCGAGTTTTAGCCAGACTTACGAACAGCTATTTATTATTATATTAATATATTCTGTTAATTATACATAGACAGTTAGGATGAGTATAGCAATAACGTGAAACTGGGCTAATCATAATATGAAAACGTGTAAAACTAATAAGTAATACTTTCTGTCAATCGTGTCCCTCTGGTAAAAAAAAACCTGATGTTAATTAATCACATGTAATTGAAGGTACATACCGCCGTAAAAATTATCCTAAATAATTATCCTATATCACTGCGTATGAACAGTAATAAATGTAATTAGGTACAGTTATTATGAGTATGTTGTTAAAACAACATTGCAATTGAAACGAAATTTAAAACGACAGTAAATAAAATAATGTTTCGCCATTTTGATGGAGAGATAACCCCTAAGACCGGCAATATGAGTCTGATTTACGATTCGATATTTTTTTTAAAGTTGACCAAATTTTGATATATCTCTAGAGAAAAAGACCAATATTATAATTGCATAGACTTTAACGTAAAGTCTAAATGCAGAAAGAACTCGATCGAACCTGATCACTGAGGTTAAGCAACCTCTGCATGGCTCATCGTTTCAAAGTGAATAGTTTTTATGCATTCCACCAGTAAGAATGGTCAAATGGCCCTTCTCTCTTTCTTCTTATTTGGTATGATAGTTCCTAAAGAGATATAACCGTGACGCCATCCATAGCAGTGTTTGGTCCTTATTTGTAGCAAAGGTAATGTTTTATCTATCAAGTAAGTATATTTTACTCATCGACTAGTAAGTAATATAAAGTAAAGTTTGAATAGCAGGTACTAGATAAATTTCATAGGAGTAGACCGGAGTTGTTTTGGTACCTATTTAATATAAACTGTAATACTTACTATATCGCGCACTATGTGATGTAAAGTTTCAAGTCTCTAAATTTGTCTGTATTGAGTCGTCTGCCACTAATAGAAAAAAAACATAAAATATAAAACATGCACTTCATGCCTTTTGATCCCTCTCGTAACCAGAGGCACTTCCTAAGCAAGTGCCCACCAAGCGTATTTAACCCAACGTGCCAGGGGGTGAGCCCATTGCCGTCCTTAATAATTATACACATTATGCACATTTTACGCCTTTTCTTCCTATGACGGCAAACCTACAAGTGAGTAATAATTATATCGGTGAATGCGTTTTGATAATACAGTAAAGAATTTATGCAAAATTATTTTTGATATTATTAAATCCAATTCGGCAACCACATAAAAAACATCCAGTACAAGTATGCTTTCTACGATTCATCACCTACACAGTTAACCTTTCAAAATAGTATAATAACTCTGTAATATAATTGACTATATAGATTTCACGATTGTAGCTTTATGGGTTTTGCCAACGATATCCGATGGAGGCGGAACTACACGGCCGAAATTTCTGATCCGCTACAACAATTTCCATAACAGAATGGCGGTTAATAACCAATTTACTGTGCGCGATTCGACGGCAGTCGTTATACCTCGAGGAAGCATCGGAAACGTCTCTGGATTCCTTCACGCCTGTCGCCTAGAGGAGAAGGCGGAGACTACTAATCCCTTTTCCTCTCATTCACGAAAACATAAAACTTGCAATCTTCCATGGAATTCTGGGTATCTGTAACTTTTCAACAACTAAAGCCAAAAAAATTAAAAGAAAGGAAAACCACTGTTCTATCAGTTGATTTAAAACATAAACTTGTATAAGTAACAATAAACGATTATCCGTCACCTGAAAGACAGATTAACAAAATGATTAAGAATTAACACAATACGCAAATACACTTAACATTTACCACTTTCCGAAACTCTGAATCGACTTCGGAACCTTTCCCACGGACTTCCCTTACAGGTTAGTAGCAACGTGTACTCAGTCTCAACACTTACTCAACTCAGTCTAATTGAGCCGAGGCAGATAATTTTTGAACTTTATGCTGCGGGCAACACGATCTCACTTCGTCAGAAAACAAACACAGAGTCGTGTGTTTGTAATCTGCGGCATACTTTTTAGATAAATACATGAGTTCCATTCCAGCACCCAAAGCAGCGGCCCCAAAAGGCAAATTTGACTATACACACATACCTAGCGACAACGACCGGCGAAACATTTTTAAAGTAGCTCCATTTGTGAAAGTAGGTACCTGTATCTCAGTGCAAATAGATCTGATCAAACAGTGGGCTCTGTGAGCTAGTTGAAACCGAACTAACTCTTCGATCGTAGGCTTCGGGGAGTTGTCTTCTTGGTGCTAAAAGCCTTATGTTAGTATTGATATTGCGATTTAAGAGTTTTTTACTACACACATTTGAAGCTTCACAGTATTTATTCATTCGCGTAACGGCACTGCGTATATATAGACCTTTTGGTTTAAACATATCCTAGTAAACGGAATGCCATTTCCTACTCATAGATCATTACATTTCGTGTAAGTAATAACAGGCTTTATGTCAGGCAATAAACTCGTCAACGCCGATGATGGTCCATCATCCATGAGAGATGGACGATTGACTGGTTCTTTCTGACACATTCCGACACACACGCATATAGAAAAAATAATAATTGTAGAAAGCTAGCTAGGTTGCAATACATAATATATCTGTGTGTTGTTTATACATCAAATCAACTACAGGCAGTTCATTAAATAGCGAGGAAATAGTCTTGTGTGAATCACCGGGTGGATTGGTATGAACTGTTGGGTCACATAAGTTCAATCGGCGACTAAACAAATCAGTCTGCTTAAGTCCCATTCACAGTCGTAATGTTAAAACAGCGACTACTAAAACCGCAAAAGCGATCATAACGCTTTTGCAAAGCAACAGTGACAGACAGATCGGACATGTCTGAAAAAAAATGTAGATAGACACTTGATACAGACAAAATTTTAGATGCGGTATCAGACGTGCCAGTTAGTGCTCCTAAACCAGTATTCTCGTTTTACTTCACTTAAATTGTACAAACTCGACGTTTCTAGGCCAAACCAAGTTAAAAGTCGATGATATCTCTAACACAAAGTAAATAAAAGAAAAAACCCGACAACGTTCAAAGTACACAAAAACGTTTATACGAGGAATTAATACCTACTAATATGAATATGTCTGTGAATCTGTGATAAAAGAAGCTTAGTAAACAAATTATGTAAAAAATCTAAAAAAAACGTAATAACGAATTATAAAACGTTCCAATATATATTTACTTTTAAATTCCACGTCACAGGTGTATAAACATTAAAAAAAAATAGCCTACTTAGGCAGACTGTGCGGGGCGGGTCCACATATTTCATTTCTTCAAACTGGACGCAGCAGACACATAAAAAAATCTGATCTAGCTTTAGATGCGTCTGAGTCTAGACTCGCCCACGGATGCGATCAATTTCAAATTTTACCGATCATTAACATCTTCACGTCTTCTAAACATACGAATGGCAATAAAGACCACTACCGTGAGTTTGATTTTCGTAAACTGAAACTTAAGAAGTTTTATGTTGGTAAAATTTGTAGTTATGGCCATATTTGTGACGTGCATAAAGAAAATGCTTGTTGAAAACTGATAGGATGCCTACGTGAATATATGCCCAGTATCCGACTGGGGAAGGTTGAAGAGATTCCCAAAAACAGATATATAAACGATCTCTATCTACACCTCCCTAAGAGAAATGAGATCGGATGTTTACGTAGCGAAGACACCTGTTTCGAATAACTGTAATTAGCTCAAATGGCAATTGTCACTGTGTGGTAGCACTTCCCGGAAGAGAAATGTATGAATACGGCAAAATATTAAATAAAAAAAGTAAATAATAAATTCATATTATGATAGGTAAATTGTAGGTACCCTCACACTCCCACTAATTATAGACTTCTATACTGGAAACTACTGATAGGATCGACGCCTTCACATTTAGGACCTAAATGGTCGTGGTGAAAGGTTTTCATAGGCTTCCAAAACCTAACCCACAATGGTCAACTTATCTAACTAACCACGTACAATAAAATACCGCATACTCCGACTCTGAATTTCACGGTGTCTGTAGATACATTAGCAACTCTATTTTATTCAGACAAGTTTTTTGTACTTAACTATTATAAACCCCTCTTACTGCTTTTTTATTAAATCAATGTCCATTAGCTATCTAGATGAACAGACAAACAAGTTTTACTCTTGCTATGTACCTACTTCTTGCAACGTCTTTGGAAATAAAAAAGCTTTTCGTACAGGAAAAAATCTGTGGAGGCATGGGGGGCCTTATGAATGTATTATTTTACCTGGAGGAAACATTAACTTGTGGGTACATAATTTATTCAGTTATGCCTATATCCGGTAGTGAACGATTTATTTAAACACTAATATAAAATAACAGTAATATCGCCTGGTCTTATCATCAAGTCTTGGTTGAAATTAATTCGGCGTTCGTGCTTAATTTTTATTTATGTTTGTAGCAAAACACATCGAAATCAGAGCAGTGTACTTTAGAAACACAGTTTTTCACTTCAGAACTGCTTTATTAGGGAAACCGTATTCTCGTTTTAATATACTTTTCGCTAATGTTGTACCGTGACTCAAAGCGATAAAATATGCTAAATAAGTTTTTTAAGTCTAGTAAGCTTATGTTTAGACATTATAATGTGCAAATAAAGGTGTTTAATATAATATTTGCGAATTAATATTGTACCATCCTTTTTAGAAATAAATATTAACCGTCATACAGTTATTAACAATATCGTTACTTATAATCGCGGAATACCTATTCAGAAGATATACCAAGATCAACTTAGCTTGTCAGTTGTGTGCCAAATAGGAATAACCAGTTCCAGTAGAACTTTGTATAAGTGACAGCAAGTTTATTGGTAAGGGGGTAACTGCTCAAGGCTTGAGCAGTTAAGTTAATATTTGAGTATGTGTCGTAAATGGCCATACTATGAATAAATACATTTAGTGAAATGAGGGCATTTGAATTGCCCGCCGTCCCTACGTAATATTATATGTATATACTATTCGAATCAATGAGTACACTGAAGGCTCTAATCCCAAAGCTGGGTAGATAGTGGCACCTGCGCACAAACAGCAAAAGCCCACGTTTCACCGCGGTAAAATATTTGTGTAGCATGTAGGTATAGGCTCTGAAAAACAGACACATTTGGCGTTCGCATTTAGGCTTCAATAATAATTAGGTTCACTAAGTTTTATTTATTAAGTTATAACTTTGTGGTGAATCCGTTGACAAGTTTGAAAATTTATCTTTACTTAATCTATAATCCGAAAGGCCTAGGCTAGGCCTAGTTTAATAATTTTGGGAATCAAAGAAACAAAACAACTATATTCCGTTAACCTTAGTTTCTTGCCGTGTTTAGTGCGCGTGACGTGACGGTTACATTTTTATACGCAGAGCCTAACTTACTTACTCACAAAGCAAAAATGTATGCTAGTAAAAACAATGAATTGTTGAATAAGAAAGTCCAACAACAAACTCTTGAAGATATCTCCCACTGATTGAATCTTTCTAGAACAACGAAAGCTTTGATTTATGGTGATTAAAACTGTACAACTTTTAAATTACAGCGGATATAGATATGCGATTTATTTCGTGAGCAATATTGAATAGAGCGGTACGACATAGATATCAAAGGATAAGTTATTAAAATTAAAGTTAGTAAGTATTAGTAGATGTTCTAGTAGGTTACATTCGTAGATGTTTATTATAGATTAGGTACATCCTAAAACTGATCTTAAGGGATTTTGCATATTATAATTCGATCAAAATATCGAAAATGGTCATGTAGGTACATAATGAAACTGACATTAAAAAAATACAATATTGTATTGTCCTTCGTCCAACCTGCCCACTGGTGGTTCATATATATTCTTTTTTTTATCAAGGTTTATACATTGATTATATGCCATATCACAGTATTGATGGTTCAAGTTAGGTTAATGTTATTTAACTTAGTGTGGTGACAACATACTACAACAACATACATCTAGACTTAATGTACCTATGTATATATCCTCTCGAATTGTTAATTCCAATCACCATTAGTTGTAAGGGTAATTTTCAAATCGACTTGTTACAATGTTCACAAAATAATAAAACTTTCGTTCATAAAGAATGTTTGACTAAATGTTTTTCTACACGTGTTAGGTACCTTTGAACGGTAATTTTAATTTACCGCGCTAAAATTCAGAATGTGAATATATCGAGATTAGTATAAAGATAAAAAAAGAATAGACCATATTATATAGTCATGTTTTATTCACATTGTTGATCATAAAAATCGAAATCTATAACATAACAAAATCGCAGTATCAAACACTAGACATTGAATGGTTGTAATCTAATGCTAGAAACAAGCTCGTGTACCTGTTGTACTTTATTTTTAAAATGTTATATCTATTTAATCAACCCTTGTGGGAACAGGTATAAATCTGATAACAATAAAATATCTAGGTATTGTATCTGGTCGAGTGTCCCTTAAAAGTATTTGTTTCTATGTAAAACTGAAACAGGACGAGGGCCAAAAATCCAATAAAAACTCACCTCACGTCCAGTGGCAAGCAGAAGCGATCTTAAAATTTCGTCCGTCCAAAATTTAACCACACAACACAACTCGGTTAAAAAAGGAAAATAAATCTAGGTGAGCAGTTCCTCCGAGCTGATCTCCTACGAAAATGCACGCGCGCGGGTTTGATTCGGCGCGCGCGCATAGGTAGGTCTCTTCCACCACCACACTGTAACGGAACCTGATTTCGTTATTAGTCTTGACTTGATTTTGAAGATTTTTTTGTATGAGATCGCGGGTGTAAGTAACCACCATGTTTACTGTAGTGCATTACAATGATGTGTTAAGTGATAAGAACTCTTCACACAGATTTTATCCCATTCAAAGTAATGACACCACCTAATAAAAAATCTCATTATATGTTTAATGATGGTTGTTGATATTTTAACTATAAAAAAAAGTCACAATTAGGTAAGAAGTTATAATACCGATGGCCAATAAAAAACTGTATTTTGTCGTCTTCTGGTTGACATTTGAAAACCCTTTCCTTAGAATGTTTTGCACCTGTGTGTAAATAATATATAAGCACCAAATTAGCAGACTCTACATATACGTAGATATATGTACACAAGTAATAAAATTAGTTCGCTTTCATCTTATTTTCAGTTATTATTAATATGTTAAATGTAGTATGTAGAGCAATAGTAGCAGATACCTATGGTTGCTTATTCGTAATTTCCCACATGCTGCGTTATATTGGGGTCATGATCTACACCTCTGAAGCACCTACACAATTTTAATTTTAAACTTCGTAAGTAACAAAAGAATAATAGGTACAACTATAAACCTATTTAATTTGAAAAAATACACGTTTGTCATTTGTCATACAAGAATGATAGTACAAAAAGCACATTCATTCATCGGCTTCTAGATCTCGGTCACGATACATTCTCATATAGAGATTAGCTCTGCCTATTTTAAAATATTTCTAGTATCTATTCATAAGTATTAATTTGTTACTGCACTACTATACATAGTACTACTATAAATAACAATAGTAGGGTGTTACATTTTAAAATCGGTAAACGTTATGGACCCTCTTGGGCACGAGCAATATAGCTGTATATACGTATGAAAGTGCATTTACAAAAAAATTGCATGAAAACTGTATAAAAGGTTGCTTTTCTTCCTCCCCAAGGGAATTTTGACGAATTTTATAGCCTACAATTTTAATTTTATACACTTACAATAAAGTGGCTGTCTACTGGTAAAATAATTTTGAAAATCAGTTTTTTTAAATGAATAATATCTACTTATACATATTTACGAAGCCTGTCTCGCAACTCGTATGGATGTGTTCGATTGAACTCCGATAATAGACATGTCAAGTGCCGCACATCAACCTACAAAATATGCATTGGACAAAATTGTAATCCGCTATATCCATTAGACTTGTACTCAATGTCTTTAATTGAGATTAGATCATGTTTTGTTGCGGAAAGACAGGTAGGTACTCATTTCCACTGACCAAAAAATTTATTGCAAATCATCGTGACTGTCTTGTATCGCCGCGGTCTGTTTACCGCTCTTTGAAGGACAATGTAAGTACAACATTATTCATATTTGATGCAATCTATATACCTCTATAAACCCCCGACGAGGTGGGCAGAGCCTTTGGAGACAAGATACCTACGTCACTTACGTATGTATTATAGACGAAAAATTGGACTAATGACGAGTTTAAAAAAAAAGTTACGTAAAGTATTTTTTAATTAACAAGGTGAACGAGCACTATGTGTTTCTTTTTTTTGACATATCATGGCTTTATTTTTCACTTTTTCTGGGGAGACTTGACTCTTGACCTTGCTTACATATAAAAAAAACATTGAATATTTCGCAAATGGAACTCTTATCTTAAAAAGTATTTTAGTATCCTTCCACTGACTTTAACAGACTTTTTCAATACAGGTGATTTTGGAAATACCCTTTTTAACCAAAGTGGTGGTGATGGTGGTGGTTTCAGCAATGCCCCGAAACGAAAAAAAAATCATCTTACCCTTGCAAACTCGATTGTTCTTTTTATATGAATAGATCGATTTTTTGTTCCGGGTCATTGACACCTGTTTAAATTCGCTCAGTAGAGACTACAGAAACTAGACTCAAAATGCTATTTCCGGATTATATTCCTGTATAGGAAATGCTTAAATCAAATGTTCATTCACATAGTGTACGCGGTAATAAACTGATCTATCTCTTCCAACAGTATTCAATACCACGGTGCTATATACTTTTAGTATTGGTTCACTTTTGCATGAAACATCTCTTTGATTTGTACGGAGAAGAAGGTTTATTTGTCAATAAATAGCAGTCTTCTTCGAAGTAGTTTGAACGACTATTTATTGACACGTGATTCAAACCGGTAGATAAACATGGTCATAGAAGTTTCAATGATAATTAGATGGTATCAAAAGCTGCAGCCATATCTAATTATCCTAAGGATACTTTATAATTCCCATATCCTCTGACCAATGATATTAGATAGATAAGTTTTGGAATGAAATATTGACTAAGTATATCTTAAACGTCATTTTAAACCTCAATCGGATCGATAGGGTCTATAATTTGTCTTATATCTGAAGCTACTAAAATAAACTGCACCTAGCTTAAATCGGAAAACATGATGCGTAATTTTCCTTGAGATTTATGACTATTTTTAGTCATTGCCGAAACATCGTTCTAATAAAGTTTTAAAATATAAGGATCATACCTGGAAGCAATTGAAAAATGATTTAGCAAGAGAGATATAGGTTGATTCGTCCTACAGGATCGAACAGGACCATTTTTAAAGAAAGGCGCACCGACATTATACTAAAAGTTAAAAAAAACTGGTAGTATTACGGTGCGAATATAACCAAAGATAAGAATTCAGCTTACCTACCTTAGTTGTTTTCCCGACGTTTCGACACAATTATACCCACCAAAAACATTCTGTAAAAAACTAGCCAAGTCTTGATGGAGCTGCTTGTTCATCTCTAAAAAGTAATGAAATCTAGACAAAATCGTGCCAAGTCTAAGGTCCCTTACTGCGATTTCTTCATTATTATAGTTAGTGTTGTGTGACTTGGCCGTTGAAGGGTACTCAAGGGAACAAAACCAGTATCAAGCCTTAATTTTCACTTGTTATTCAATCAACGTTGTCCAATTGGCAATTTTTCATCGTCAATGGGTAGCGGTTCTGGCGACAGATGGTTTAAAAGGTAGGCATAAAGTACTACGCGGCCGCTTTTTCGTAACCATCTATACTTGGTCGGGTTGCCATGATCATGCACTACCTAATGTCTTTCTTTTAATTATCTCAGTAATTACCAATCGTATTACGCTGAAATTTTACAGGTAGAAAATTGAACTAAAATACTAATTAATGATATCTTATTCAACTTTTAAATCCACAAGGAACTCAGTAAATCGGAGGCTTAAAATATCCGGAGCGCATCGTTACGAGAACTGAATTAAATATCGTTGTAACTTAATAAATACCTACAGGATTCTAATGAAAATTTACAAACATTTGAAGGCAGTTGTAAGCTACAAAATGACGTTCAAATAAGGCTTTAGAGCTCTTTTTTGAAGAGCTAGGAGCTATTTTTGAGTTTTTTTTTTAATTAAAATACTTCTAAACGGTGCATTATTTTGTTTTTCTTTATTGGCAAACAAATTATAACAAATTCATAGAAGCTGTGTACAAAAATTATACATATTCGCTTAGCCGTTTCGGAGATACAGCGAACACGTAAACGTTACCCCAGCAGGATTTTGAATATCTCCGAAACCATAAACGATACAAATTCAAATTTTGTGGCAACATTTACCTCGTTCAGAATACTAATTATGTACCTAAAGTTTATTTTAATAAACCCTTTAATTAACAAAACATCTGGCTGGGGTAACGTTACGCCAGCCAGATCTGTTTTTGTCAAATAACTAAAAAACGATAAGCAAAACAAATTTAAAAATCAGCACAACAATTGAAGAAGTTGGACTTCTAATTATCTACTTAAAAAAAAATGTGATTTTCGACAAAATCTGGCTGGGGTAACGCACACACATTTCTGCGTTCTGGTCTTATCCAGAGGTTCTCAAATAGGGGCCTGAAAATGCGGCGAAATGGTTCCAGTAAAGAATGGTACGGCAGTGTTTGCTTCGCGCTCGACTTGGCGCCCCCAGATGTGCCGTGGTCACGAGCTGACTGGAGAACGGCGGCGGCGTCGTTCACTGGTTGGCTGCAAATCTGGGACTACCTTCCAAAAGTTACCTACTTTTTGCTGCATTGAATGCACCGTAATACCCGTTTTTAAACTTTTAATCCTACAGGATTCCCATAGTAAAAGTTGTTCATATTGACAAGCTCAACACATAAAGGTTTCTAATTTTATTTTCCTACCTAACTATATGATAACAACACATACCTACATACTACTTAGAATTATATATAGGTATACATACAAGTTATTTAAGAATAAATACCTATGTGATTTGAAAAAACTCCGAATACCTACCTACTTAATATTTAAATGTAATTTCTGCATAAAAATGCTAGACCAGTTTTATTTTGTTCACCTGATTTTACGGAATGCAGATAACGGCATTTGCTGTATGGTGATGCGAGTATGAATTATTAAACATTTTGATAATGACGACAAGGCTTATGATGCACACGAAAGTAAATACAGACTTGCAGGACAACTTTATCTGTCCACTTTATTTTTTTAAATTTACATAATGAAATAAATGAATTGTCATTGTTTGTTACCAATATACCCCAGTTTCCCTCTTTTTTTTAACGGGGGAAATCCATTATGGGCAACGCCCGGGTAAAACTTTCACTCCTACTTAATATAATATTAGCTTTTCGTAACGTGCCTATGTAAGGTCAAAAACCTGATATTTCGTTACTGACGTCTTACCTACCTACTGTCTGCAGTGCACTGAGTCTGCTCTATTAATTTAGGTAGGTGTAGGTATGTAGTGTAGACAAAAATCATTATTTTAACACCACCTAATTAGTTAAAATAGATTAAAAAAACGCAGCATGTCCTGTCAGTAAACTTTAATTAGATGTGATTAATCAAACGCGAATCTACCTAGCGAGTATTTCAGACGACGACGACGTTCACCAGTCGGTGCACAAGCGGGCAGAGTTGCGGAAAGGAAAGTAAAGTGTTGTGTAGCGTCCCGTTCATCGATAGTTGTTTGTCTGATATGAAACGAAGTGAGTTAGGATTAAGAACGGAGAGAAGATACTTATCAAATGTCTTCTCTGTGTTGACGATCTCACACCAAAAACAAATTAGACTTACAATACAAAACTGACGTAATAAAAGTAAAAGAGTAAGGGACAATATTTTCTGACTCGCACCCACTAAAACCCCACGGTGACCACTGGCACGTTATTGCCGAGATTCCCGGAACAGCCTGGGCCACTACATCCAGCCAGGGGTGCCCCAGCCGCGCTTGGCTCTCGCCGTCCATCTCCAAGACGGGGGATGTCAATGCGCCTGCTTACGATGTCGTACGGTGACAGTAATTACTAGTCTACTACTTATATGCCTAGCAAACGATGTGTTGAGATACCTAACTATAAAAATAGAAAATCACAATTCGTAAACTTCTGTATCCAGGAATGAGACATAGAAAATTATAACTGTGAATACTGGAATGAGACATAGAACATCGTAACTGTGTTACATCATAATACGGTCATAGGTTGATTCGGAAAGCTGCAGTAAAACTAAACGTTAATTCGGTGAAATGTTCATCGGACTGGATCATCGGACTTTCATTTAGACAAAACTACAAATGCATTACGCGTTTGAGAATTACGTTCTGCGGTGAATTGACATTCGGAAACATGTACTTACGGGACTCAGATGCAGCGCGACCCCGTGTCTTAATGGTTCAGGGTTACTGAAACTTATTGCCCTGTATAAGTTCTAAAACGATCGCGTACCCCTAAGGCAGACATTAGACGATACGTTTTGATCTCAGTTTTACCAGTCAGGATTGTGATTGACGGATTTCCTATCGTCTAATAATAGTGTATGATGTTTGAATGAGTATTAGTAGTCATTCCATAAATCATGACTGATGGAATTGAATGACGCTTGCATGAGCGTCTAATGTCTAACACCAAATAAGGTGAATACTATCTGTAGAAGAAAATACGCATTTCAATTTCAAATAGAGTTAACAAATACAGTAACTATCAAAATCAGTAATTAAAAGCTGCTTGAACTGTCATTCACTTCGTCTGTAAACTCTCAATTAACAAAGGGCCCCCGTCTTCTACTACATACTACAACTAGTTTTATTTTCGTTAATTTGTAAAGGTGGAACTTGTAACGTACATAAATCGGTACCTAGGTAGAAACATAATTATACTGACTCGATTATTTATGGACTAAACCATTCAGTCACGGGGACTCGCTGCATCTACGGACATAACAATGGCTTTGTTCATAATGTAAATACTTTTACTTTTTACAGCCGTTTTTGCCATGGTTGGCGAACGGGGTATTGTCGGACTCATGCCTACTAAACCCCGTGTGCGTTACCCCAGCCAGATTTTGTCGAAAATCCCATTTTTTTTTAAGTAGATAATTAGAAGTCCAACTTCTTCAATTGTTGTGCTGATTTTTAAATTTGTTTTGCTTATGGTTTTTTAGTTATTTGACAAAAACAGATCTGGCTGGCGTAACGTTACCCCAGCCAGATGTTTTGTTAATTAAAGGGTTTATTGAAATAAACTTTAGGTACATAATTAGTATTCTGAACGAGGTAAATGTTGCCACAAAATTTGAATTTGTATCGTTTATGGTTTCGGAGATATTCAAAATCCTGCTGGGGTAACGTTTACGTGTTCGCTGTATCTCCGAAACGGCTAAGCGAATATGTATAATTTTTTGTACACAGCTTCTATGAATTTGTTATAATTTGTTTGCCAATAAAGAAAAACAAAATAATGCACCGTTTAGAAGTATTTTAATTAAAAATAGCTCCTAGCTCTTCAAAAAAGAGCTCTAAAGCCTTATTTGAAACGTCATTTTGTAGCTTAGAACTGCCTTCAAATGTTTGTAAATTTTCATTAGAATCCTGTAGGTATTTATTAAGTTACAACGATATTTAATTCAGTTCTCGTAACGATGCGCTCGGGAGATTTTAAGCCTCCGATTTACTGAGTTCCTTGTGGATTTAAAAGTTGAATAAGATATCATTAATTAGTATTTTAGTTCAATTTTCTACCTGTAAAATTTCAGCGTAATACGATTTGTAATTACTGAGATAATTAAAAGAAAGACATTAGGTAGTGCATGATCATGGCAACCCGACCAAGTATAGATGGTTACGAAAAAGCGGCCACGTAGTACTTTATACTAACTTTTGAAATTAATAGGATAGTTTTAAACGTAAAGTACAGTTACGTACAGAAGTGTAAAACGAAAACAATATCATCTTAATTTGAGTATTTTTATTTACAAATCATGTCTTATAAACTTACAAAGAAAAATGCGAAGTACCTAACTAAACACTTTAATTTAGTTATATATTTTCTTATAGCAGCATAATAAATGTTCATTGGCTCAACATAATTATAAATTAACTTCAAAAAGATTAACATTGATTTTCAAATCATGAACTAACAATCACATAATAAATTATTGACTGACATTATTATTTTAAGAGCACATTACGATGACTGGCTGGCTAGTATTCTTATAAAAATAGTTTTATTATTAAAATCACAGATCATTATTAAAACTAAATTAAATCACATTGTACTTCAAGACATATACTATGCTATAGGCTGAATAGTTTAATTCTGTACGCGACTGTATTGAGCATGTAGCGTTATTATACTATACGTTTTAAAAGGTAGGCATAAAGTACTACGCGGCCGCTTTTTCGTAACCATCTATACTTGGTCGGGTTGCCATGATCATGCACTACCTAATGTCTTTCTTTTAATTATCTCAGTAATTACAAATCGTATTACGCTGAAATTTTACAGGTAGAAAATTGAACTAAAATACTAATTAATGATATCTTATTCAACTTTTAAATCCACAAGGAACTCAGTAAATCGGAGGCTTAAAATCTCCGGAGCGCATCGTTACGAGAACTGAATTAAATATCGTTGTAACTTAATAAATACCTACAGGATTCTAATGAAAATTTACAAACATTTGAAGGCAGTTGTAAGCTACAAAATGACGTTTCAAATAAGGCTTTAGAGCTCTTTTTTGAAGAGCTAGGAGCTATTTTTGAGTTTTTTTTTTAATTAAAATACTTCCAAACGGTGCATTATTTTGTTTTTCTTTATTGGCAAACAAATTATAACAAATTCATAAAAGCTGTGTACAAAAAATTATACATATTCGCTTAGCCGTTTCGGAGATACAGCGAACACGTAAACGTTACCCCAGCAGGATTTTGAATATCTCCGAAACCATAAACGATACAAATTCAAATTTTGTGGCAACATTTACCTCGTTCAGAATACTAATTATGTACCTAAAGTTTATTTCAATAAACCCTTTAATTAACAAAACATCTGGCTGGGTAACGTTACGCCAGCCAGATCTGTTTTTGTCAAATAACTAAAAAACCATAAGCAAAACAAATTTAAAAATCAGCACAACAATTGAAGAAGTTGGACTTCTAATTATCTACTTAAAAAAAAATGGGATTTTCGACAAAATCTGGCTGGGGTAACGCACACCTAAACCCCTGCGATACTCCTGGGAGCCTACATAACTTGTTAAGTCTACCTACTCACCAACATACATGGTAGGCGAGTATTTTTTAGGATTAATGACCTCTAAAGTCATAGACTTACCCAAGTAAGTACCTACCTACCAAATGGGTAATTTTAAAGTTTCTGCTTAGCAATTAAAACATTAACAACGCAGATAATGTGCTTTTTTTTAGATGTTTATTTCTACCAGGGAGCCAAGTTTGCTACACTCTCGTAGTTGCATCGCTCTGAGATCGTAGCGGCAAACGATGTGAAATGAGAGTAACGAAATCTGCAATGCACATCGTTTGCCGCTACGGTGCCAGAGCAATGCAACTACCAGAGTGTAGTAGACTTAGGCCCCTGCTTAAGAGAACAAGGACCTTCCCTGATAAGTAAAAGACCAAGTAGTAGTCGTAGGATACGATATTATATATCTTTGAATGAATGAATGAATCGGCTCATTTTGTCCAGCGACAACTGCACCATGATGTGATCGAGAGACATTACAGCGCCGGAACCCATTTCGCGATTCAGATTATGTGGATTACTAAGTAAACATACGATAGTTCGCCGTCGTCACCTGGTTCTTGGTGACGGGGGCGATGGCGGTTGACAAACGCTACTAGGCCGCCTGCCGACTAACGAGAATCGGTGCCCGAGTGAATGTAGGATATTCTCATTGGAAAAATATCCCAGTAAATGGCTGGTTCCGTGCTACTGTCCTGAACCATAGAGTGCAAAAAGCAGGAGCGGCACATTACGTGGGAGGCACCGGTGCGGTCTTTGGAGATCCACCAGAAGGGGTTTTAGTTGGTGCAAGTCCGACATAAACCAGTCTCAATTTAGGTCTAGTCTAGGGTTTACCATCAGAGGGACAGAATGATTGATAGCCAGATATCAACTATAAGGGTTTATTATTAGGCCTATTCAAAGAGGACTGGCTTTCTTAGTCAAATAAAGAATGTAGATTAAGTTGGGAATTACAATAAACATTAGACAGGACTACTAATAATCATCTATATTCATCAAACATGTTACTATCCATATAGTCCAGTTCATTGGCATCATTGTTAACATAAGACTTATAAAAAGACCCATCTGTTGCTTCTGAATCATATTTATCTCTGCACACACAATAATGGATGCTTTTCCCACAATTTCTACATTTCCTAGAATGTTTCTTTAGTATATCCTCTGAAAAACTACAGTTAACAAAATCATCTTCTGCTAGTTGAATATTCTCGTCATCTTGGTCCAACACATTCTCTACTAAATAAGTATCTACCATGTCAAATGTTTTAAGACAGTTAAATACTTGTTTTTGTGGTTTTGTTAAATATTTGTCAAGCATGAATACCAAGTGGTGATGATAGCACTGGAATGTTATTTGCTCTGGATTTCTATCTTTCAAAGCCATCCATCGTTTAACACAAGCCACAGGGGTAACACCAGCTCCACTGAATAATGCAGGATTTGATAACATGCTACTTGCAGCCATAATTCCAGAACATTTTACTTTTTGGTATAGAACATCAGCATCATGTAGTGATCTGATACCACCATTTGCTACTATGGGGACTGAAACAGCGGAGCAAACCTCCTTCAAAGCATCAACATTGATCTCATCTCCACTTTTTTGTGATGGTGTTCGGCCATGTACTGTTAAAAATGTTACACCACATTTTTCCATTTGTTGACACATATTTATAGTTTTAGTAAGGTCATTTAATATTCTTATCTTAACTGACACACTAAAATCCATTGGTAATGTATTCCTTACACCTCTTACTAAATCATATATCACTTGTGGCTTACTCAAAAGTGCACTTCCATAACCATCTTTCATGGCCCATCTTTGAGGACACCCGCAATTTAAATCGACACCGTCTGCATAAGGATATATCAATGAACTTGCATCAACAAAGTCATTGGGATTATTAGCAGCAAACTGCACTATAAGAGGTGTGTCATGTTGGGTCGTGGAAAATTCACTGTTGCGGGCTTTAGAATTTTGGCAAAAGGAATCTGCTAATATCATCGGCGTAAAACAAAGATCGGCTCCATAACTGAAATAAAAAAGATAATGTTGGTACATGTGTGACTAACCTACAATTTGATCACACCACAGCAGCTGCTGCTCTACCTACTTACTTTCTGACCAAAGTTCTAAATTGAACTTTACTGTATCTGACCATAGGTGCACAAACTTTTAAATAATCTTGGTTCGATCTAGCATCAGCAAATAACTTTTCAACAGAAGTTTTCATTTTGTAAACAAACAATGAAAACAAAACAGAGAAAACAGCAAGACAAGGCGGGGAGGGCGAATGAAATCTCAGAACAACAATCCTATGGAAATGTTGTATGTTTAGAGGAAACAACACAAATAATAGCATCTCTTTTTCGCATGCGTATTGTTACATTAGGTAAAAGATTTCAATATTCAGTTTGTCAGTACCGCAGTCAATACTTTTTCTGCATCAGACGCCATTCAAGTTGACGAGCAACTGTCTAACTCTGAGACTTTTACGTTTTTCAACTGTATTATTGTGTGTTTCTAGTGGTGTTTTACGAAAAGACGTTAATAACTGTGCTATGAAGTGTTCTGTAGCTAATTGTGGGCTATGCCAAAGCAAAAACAGGCCAAACCTAACATTTCACCGGTGAGTTTTATCTAGTCATTTCTATGTTATAAACTGTTTCAAAAACCCGTTATTAACTTCAAGTAAGTATTTGATTTATATTATATCGGCCCTGCAATGTAAAAAATCCAGAAATTCATCCAATTTTCATTCCAATCCAGAATATAAACATTGACGATAGTGTTGTGCTCTCTCACATCGATAACCCTTTCATAATGTATAAATGCTATGTTTTACTCGTTTTAGATTACCAAGAAATGAATCCCGCTAAAGAGAATGGCTCTAAAATATTGGTTTATAAAACATTCGGCCAGGTACCAAAGATATATATGTGTGCCATTTGCACTTTTGGAGAGAGGGCATTCAATAAAACTCACAGTTTTGAGATTAAAGGTGATGCAGTTTTCATAAAGGTAAGTGGAAATTCAATATCCTTTGAGACCAAACTTTAATATTTTTGAAAATATATACCTACCACCTTAGAGAACTTTAGTGACCACACCATTCAGCAACTGAACTACAGTGGCATCTACAATGTAATGTAAAACTAGTTTAACATAGCCTCTGTCTTGTAGTATATGATGATGGCATTTGGTAGAGATTGCAGATAGTTAATTAAATTCTAGGCATAAGTTGATCATGCCACTGCAAAATTACTATGTTATGGAGCATATCAGATGGCTCATACTATTGGTGAATTTATCTCAGTTTGTATTTATTTCAGTAACTGGCATGGCATTATTAAACCTACCTATCCCTGTATAACTAAATATATTTTATTGCTGTATGTGATTTATTCTATACAGTGTTTTCTCTTTCAGACAAAGCAACCATGCCAACCAGTGCTGGAAAACTCATGCCCTAGTGCAGGAAATGTTATGGATGCTCCGCAACCATCTATGGGCTACCACCAACAGCCAATAAACCAAAGTATTCCACCAAACATTGTAGAATTGGTAACTTTCGTAATTAACATTGAGTAATTTAGGTTATATTTAATATTGGTTTTGTACTGATTTACCTTCAATATTTCTGTATGAAATACAAATCAATAGCTTCTTTATTTTTTTCTTGCAGGTGGTAGCACTTGAATGACCTTAAAGAGAAGGTATTGCAGCTAAAAAAGAAAATAAAATGCCTAAATGGAACAGTTCGAGTGCAAATGAAAAAAATTGAAAATTTCAAAAATATTGTCATTCGTCTTAAGGAAGAAAACCTAATAAATAATGATGTAGCCATTTTGTTACAACAATGCACTGGATCTAAAGATTTTTTACACCGGCAAATTTTGAAAATGAAAGGTTTGCAAAAGCAAAAAAATTATAAAAAAATATCCATACTCTAATTCTTCTGCATGGCATGTAGGTATCATGGTTGTCAGCACCACTTTCACTCTCTGATCATCTTGGTGAAATATTTTTGTCTGTGTGATGTTTTAATTTTCTGCAGAACATTTTCGAAGGACTGGCAGAAAATTTCTAAATGTATAATTTTGTAATAATACTTACCTACTATTCCATGTTTTTGGTTCATGTGTATAACATAGTGTGATTATCTTTGTGAAATAGATTTGATTTTCTGCAGAAAAATTTGTCGAAAAATAGTGACTCTGTAGCAATATCTAAATTTGCTTTGTTTTTGTAATATTACATACTATTCCATGTTTTTGTTTTAATGCATATTCTTTGTGGAATTATGTTTGTCTATGTGATATTTTGATTTTCTGCAGAACAAATGTTTGTCATAGGACTAGATACTAAGGTATGTTAGTAGGCCTACTATAATATTATATCTTTGTTAAGTTTCCTGCTACTCCGTGGTTTGACATTTATGTTTATGCTGTACCTACATTACTATATAAATTAAATATAAAAACTACATTTTCACACTTTTTCTGGTCTTTTTTTCTTTCCTATACCTATATACTGATGTTTAACATAGCTACAGCGTCGCAAAAAAGAGTAAAACTCATAAAGTGGTAACACTGTGGAGAAATGTCAAAACCTCGAACTTTACTTAAGAAAATACTACCACAATCAATACTATATTTTGCGACGCTGTAAGGCATTATAGTACAATTGGAAATTAATTTAGAAATCTAAAACGACTCTTATTCCGATTTATGGTTCTTCTGACTACTTCATCATTAGATTAATTTACAAAAACATTGTACTTGCATGTACAGTGTGGTAAGTAAAACGGGGTTTACAGTCATAGTGCCCACTCATACAACCTAACTCTAATCAAATCGCAAAATAGAAAAGCGTCAGAGTCCACTCTGAACGCATAATAAACATCCGAGTGCGCCCGGATACGTGTTTTGACAGTCCGAGTAGCCGTCACAGTGCACTCCATCCGGGCGTAACTACTACGACAAGGGCTCCCTTGGGAGGGGAGGCTTTTTTTTATTTCTAAGGCTTTACACCGGCCCACATCTACCTACCTATCAATAAATTTATCCATAATTTACTTATCTATCAATTATTTTGAATTCAAACTAAAAATAAACCTGCACCATATTTATCGATAATTTCACCGATGACTAGACACACAAGTACATCCCTATTCCGCCATTTTTGTCTCCCGATTTGTTTATTTAGGTATGCAGCAAAAGTACGTACATATCGCAGTTCCATAGGATTGTTGTTCTGAGGTTGTAACGAATCACTTGGCTTTACCATTACTTTACTTTCCTGTGCCTTACAGAAAAAAAATAAAAACTTTCGAAGTTTTTGTTTGTTTTGCTTTTCTTACAAACTTGTGACTATTAGTGAAACGTTAAAAATAATGTCTTATATAAGTAAAGAAAGCATCGTATCTTATTATATCGAGTTAAAACTATGTGACATCGACCATAAGTAAGTACCTGCAGAAGTTATTTCCAATTTATACCTTTCATCCATCCATTACACCATTAATTGGTGACTGGTAACCAGGCAACAAGTTAATCTTTATTTCTCTTGAAAGGGATCTGACAATTGCCTTTTGATAGAGATTTTACCAATAATATAACGATTTATCATGGCTTGCAACGAAAATATAATTAAAAACATAGCTAACGAGATAACAAGAAATTGTTTGGCACAATCATGCATTGTGGATGTTGAGTTTGTTTCATATCTCATAGAACTGCTCCTTCTGAATCCTAAATATGGAAAATTATTCATTAAAACTCTTAACAGGACTAGTTTGGAGTTCTTTGTGAGTGAATGTGTGTCAATGTTAACCAGTTAGTATAATTTACTTTGTTGCATTTACAAAAAAAAGTACATTTTTCTTAAATTTCATATGACATAAAAATATTTTAAGTAATATGTTATTGGAGGTCTGCCCCTTCACTGAGAATGAGATTGGATCAGATGGATGACAAATGACGAGTCAGTTGTATTAAAACTATCCCCCTTATGAATACAAGGTTTAAATGTTCCTTAGATATTTAACATATAACTTAGACCAGTTTTGTCATATTTAACATATACAAAGCCAGATTTACAGACTTCATAGAAGTAGGTACTGTAGCACTTTTAGGATCTTTATTTGTTACACTGTATATATACACTGTATTAAGTATATCAACTAGAATTCATACTTATGTTTTTATTCTCTTTCAGAATGCGACATCTCCCTTGTGACATTGAAGATGCAGCACCTAGTCTTTGTATCATACGACAAGCCAGCAGTGTTGGTGGACAAACATCTGGAGTCCATCGACACATGCCTCCGGCCGCTGGTCTCCGAGATCATGGAGGCTGATCCCGAATTGAATGATGAGGAGGAATTCAAAAAGCTTTTCAGGAAGATATCTATTTACACCGTCATGGCCAGTGGACTTGGTAATCCTGGTGCAATTGCTGTAAGTATGGAACTAAAACATATATTATACACACATCAAAAATGTCTAAAAAATGTCTAGACACTTTTGATGTGTGTAGTATATTTAAATTAAACATCTTGGCTTTTTGGCACCATTTTACATTAAACGGATGAAAAGTTTAAGTAAAGATGTAAAGTAAATTAATATGGGGAAGGAAAATATTGCGAGATGAAACCACCATACCAGAAGTTCTGTGAACCATGCAACAGTGTTGTGCACACTCCATACCACTTTCGGTTAACGCTTGGTGAAAATTGGAAATTCTCCTTATCTACAGTCGGTAAAGAAAGTGGTTTGTCTGTTTGACTTCACTTTCTGTGTCAGTATAACATCAACAGAGAGTTGTTACATTGCGACAAATAAAAATCAGTCTAATGACATTAATAGAGAGGCATGCTAGAAGGCTCATAGGTCGATAGTCTGTTTGATGCTCGGCTACAAAGCCTAGAGCATCGCCGCAAGGTTGCGAGCCTATCTGTCTTCTATAGGGTGCATTTCGGAGAGTGTGCTATGGAGTTGCATAACCTAATACCCCCATCGCGTTTTTACAATAGGCCAACCAGGAGAACGGCGAAACGTCATCCATACCAGGTGGAATTACTTTTATAGTGCGAACCGCCAGGATGTAGAATGACTTGCCGGTGTCTGTACCTATTTCCTGCGCACTACAGTCTGAAAGTCTTCCTTACCACATTCCTACACTACCACCTAGACCACATCGCTGCTCAACATCAGGCAGAATGATGGTTGAAAGCTTGTTTACTGTGATTAAAAATAAATCATAAGGGTTCTAACCTTTGGGTGGTAGACCAGATACTTCGCTTACTGTAAAATTAGTTTTAAGTTAGTTAAATCACAAAGGTAAAAAACTCGAGAAAGTCACTCTTTTCAAAATTTTCTTTTCGATTTTGACATGGGGTTTCTTGGAGAACGTTGTTTGGTGTCATGGGCTCACTTTCTCGTGTTTTGCAAATATTTTTTACAACATGTTTTCAGACTCTACGTGAAGGTGTGGCAGCTCTACAGAGTGTATTTTCTATAGACGAGCTGAAGGCTTTCGTGTCTATGCCGCGCACAGACAAGCTCACTCAACTGTACGAGCTGTTGACAATAGTGTCTGGGGTCAGACTGTTCAACAAAGACTGTATGAAGGGCGGCGATAATATACCTGATTGTAAGTATTTAACTTACTGGCATTTCACCCCAAATGACGGATCTCATTGGGGGAGGCCCTCGTCCAGCAGTGGACGTTATGTGGCTGATGATGATGAAGTATTTAACAGTCAATTACGCCGTGTGGTGACGGCGAATAGAATACATGTGTCACCATCCCAGCCCAACTTTTCCCGTAATGGGGGTCGTAAGAGGCGACCGGGGGAGCTCTCCAAAGAACGGGCAGCAGCGCTCTCTGTGAGTTAAACCACAACACCACTGCGATCGCCAACCCGCCTGCCAAGCGTGGCGATTACTGGCATTTCACCCCAAATGACGGATCTCATTGGGGGAGGCCCTCGTCCAACAGTGGAGGTTATGTGGCTGATGATGACAGTCAACATAAGAGGAAGTAAAAGGGCTAGTTTCAAGCACAAGTCTCTCTTGCTTTTTTGCTGAATAAATAATTTAGAAATTCAGTTGGTTTCTTTTTTGTTGTTAAAAATAATAATAATGATGAATTCCAGTGGCATTCAAGCTGGTGGACGCGGGCAAGGGTGTGCTCTCCACTCTGTCCAACTCACTCATGACTGTCATGGAGAGAGTCAACACTCTGACCTCAGCCATTGAAGATACAGTTGTCATACAAGATGAGACTGGAAATGTTCGTGTCGACTCGCTCGTTGAAGGGTTGAATGTGTGAGTAAGCTATCTCAATGGGGGATTTTCAGGGCCTGTGTTTCTCTTAGTTATGATAGATGGCGCTAGCTTTATTAGGTGGGGGTGAATGTCGACGAAATTACTGACGTCAAGCAGTCAATATTGAAGGTGACACTAATTTTGTTTTACTGTTTAGTTACATGTTACAAAAGTGTCTGTTGTCTATACAACTTACCCAAATAATTAAAAACGTCATCATCAATCTAAATCGAGAATTACCGATTTTTATCACTAACCAATTAGCACCCAGAAGAATACTTGCTCTTTAATTGATTTTGACTTTTATTAGCAAGTAATACAGTTTAAAACAAGTTGTCAGTCTCCGAGTCCAGCGGGTGCTAAAGGGTTAATCTACAGCGTATGAAAAAGTTGTTTTTTTTAAAGCATAGACACAAATAACTTTGTTTAGGAAACGCGCACTGACATGATATTAAAAGTTTAAAACGGGTATTATACCGCGAAAATTAACCAAAGATAAGCGGCCACGACACATGTAACTGTTTCGAATCTTCGGGCAAACAACCAAGGTAACACATTTTATTTAGCTTTTACACAATGTTGCAGAGATGACTACAATCTAGTATTTGAGCTGCTGACATTTAACCGTCAATACGAGCTGATCATCCGAAAGCTTCTCTCCGACGTTAGCGTTATGGTCGAAAATGGCTCGACATACGTGGACAGGTTCAAAACTGCACTGGAAGATTTACACACGGCCGTTAAGTATAAGGCTGCGGTGCCCGTCACCACTGTTTTTGTAAGTTTCTATACTCAGAGGCACAATTAACCGCCCACTGACATTTT
>SJJU01000230.1:0-30186 GCA_012932125.1 Conopomorpha cramerella
CCCCCATAGCGGAAAAAGTTTGGCTGGGGTGGTGACACATACTGTATTCTATTCGCCGTCACCACACGGCTAACATACTTACATAATTTCACCCTGTAGTTCCGTGGCCTTGACTCGAATGAGACTTCAGTATCCCCTGCCTGGCGCACGGGGTGTTCCAAAAGGGATCATCGGAGCCTTATGTGAGCCTTACTCATCGAAGTGGGTAAAAATGATCCCACGATGGACAGTGATACCGCAAGATGATATACGCAAGATGGCTGGCAGAAGCTGGATGCGAGAAGCCGAAAACAGATCACAGTGGCGTGCAATTGGAGAGGCCTATGTCCAGCAGTGGACAGGTATGGGCTGATGATGATGATGATGATCCATGAGAATTATCACCCACTTGAAGGCAATTCAAGTAAAATCGTCTGTCACAACTAACGTTACAATAATTGGAAGCTGTTTTTTATACTTGAATCGTCCAATGCCGAACGGAAATTATCTAAAGTTTTAAATTATTACTGGTTGATGTTGATCCTTTTTGTTGCTTTCGTCGTAGTCGTTCAAAAATAGAATAACGAAAATACCTATATTTCCAATATGAGTGGGCAGGTCGCGAGAGGAAAACCACGTCATCTGGGAGTCGATATGGAGGTCGCAACATCTAATATAATTGTTGTCTTGACATATTGTCACGCCAACGTAGAAATGGAAGGACGGCGACTAATTTCACCCGTAAAATATTAAGACATTTATGGTTTTCTCATGTAACCGGGATATTCTCACCCACTTTCCCACCACTGTGATTCCTGTTAGAGCCAGGATCTACAGCGGCATCGTGGCACAAACGAGGCACAAATTGCCTTTCGGGAGAGCACAACGGGTGAATGCGGAGGACTAAACCTAGCGGGGCTGACGTTCTAACCTACTGCTACTTTCTCATGTAAGTAGATATATGTCACTGTCGGAACTAAATCAAATGCAAATGGGATCAAACGGGAAGCATAGTCCACCTTCCAAACAAAAAATAATCATCCAAATCGGTACATCGGCACACAGTCAAAAGTTCTGAGTTAACAAACATAAAAATATGCGGTCGAATTGAGAACCTCCTCCTTATTTTAAAATCAGTTAAAAAGCGTCGTGGCGTCTGTGGTTCAGGAGCGTCTGTGGTCCAGTTGGTTGGATACTTGACTTGTAACCGGGAGGTCCGGGTTCGAGTCCGGCTACTGGACGTGTACCAATGGGACTCTTTTTCAGAGCCTTGTACGCAACGCAACGCTTGTACGGTGAAGGACAACATCGTGATGAAACCCGCACACCACAAGGTGTGTGAACCCTATAACGGCGATAGGCTCACCCCCTGTCACGTTGGGGTAAATACGCTTGGTGAACCGTGGGCATTTGCTTTAGCAAGTGCCTCTGCCTACCCCGCTTTCGGATTAAAAGGCGTGAAGTGTGTGTATTAAAAATAATAAAAACGAAAAGAGAATAGATTCTAATTAACCGAGATTTTTAGCCGTCATATGAAGAAAGATTTATTTTCATTTGTATGAGTGCTTTATTGGTTCGGATTAATCTAGTAATAAAGCACATATTCCCATGAAAATCAATGTAAGTTACGCTCTTTCTTCGTATGGCCGCAGCACTCTAAACAGTAGGCTTAGTGTGTTATCTAGAAGCGGCATCTCTTTCCATTTCCCGTATCAGAGTAACAAACCTATACAGCCCCCCTAGCACAGCGCTCCAAGAAATAAGTGACAAGACATATAACGCGCTGTGATTTGTTGAAACTAGCTGAGTCGCACAAAGCGTGACATAGCAGCCAATCAGAGCGCGTATTTGTTCTATATCATGTCTTTCTTGAGGCGCATGCTAGGCCTGCAGATATTGGAGATAATATCCGCCAAGAGCGTGCAGTAGTCTGCTTGGTATTGCCATACAGAGAGCGTGCCCATACACGACATTATTACATAAGCGCGCTTTAGTTGGCTCTATAGTTATCACTGCTTTGACACCATGCAATGTAAAGAGACAAGTCTTCGCGTACTGAAACATTACAAATAAAAAAATGCACTTCATGTCTTTTATTCCTAAACCAGGGTAGACAGGAGCACTTGCTAAGCAAAATGTCCACAATTCACCAAACGTATTTAACCCAACTTGACAGGGGGTGAGCCCATCGCCGTTATACAGGTCATACACCTTGTGGTGTGCGGGTTTTATCATTGGTGTATTTCCATCTAAAAGATGATAATAATATACATAAATTATACAAGATAATAAAAATAGTAACATATTACCAAAATAAAACATAGAATATTATTTCGAAAACAATAAGCAGGAAAGGGTAATATTTGTTTCCGTAGCGAAGGGCGAAAAGCAAACAAATTTCGACAAAGGTTTCCTTTTTTTTTTTTCATTATGAAATTTCGCATAAACGCACGCATGAGATGCGAACAATGTACGATGAATTTTTGTTTTCAGGACTAATAAAAAGGTGAAATATCGTATACCGCAAACCACCGCACAGTACTTCTGAAACAAAATAATCTTGCTTTGTTTATTTAATTCGTTCATACGAAGTACGTACTACCTACAGTAACTTTGTAAGTCATATTTTTAGGCTACCTAAGTAGCTTACCTATATGAAGCCAAATATTGTGAATTGTACATCGAAATGGCGTCTGTGGTCCAGTTGGTCGGATGCTTGACTTGTAATCGGGAGGTCGCGGGTTCGAGTCCGGCTACTGGACGTGTACCAATGGAACTCTTTTTCAGAGCCTATGTACGCAACGCAACGCTCGTACGGTGAAGGTCAACATCGTGATGAAATCCGCACACCATAAGGTTTGTGAACCGTATACGGCGATGGGCTTACCCCCTGTCACGTTGGGTTATATACGCTTGGTGAACCGTGGGCATTTGCTTTAGCAAGTGCCTCTGCCTACCCCACTTTGGGATTAAAAGGCGTGAAGTGTATGCATTTACATCGATGTGCTGCGGCTTCGGGAAGCCTTTGCTGCATAGTGGAACGTCAGTAGTCTGATATGATTATGACGATGATGATTTCTTAATAATGTGTTGTATGGGCTGGATGTCCCTCATGATCGCAGCTTAACTCCTGATAGGATGGTGGTCATATCATGACACGTTACATGTTCCAAATGGGTAGACAGATATCATGGATCCACTTGTCACAATCCTGGCTGGCGATTAATCTATCTTCTATTCTATATATATAAAAATGAATTGATGTTCGTTAGTGTCGCTAAAACTCGAGAACGGCTGGACCGATTTCGCTAATTTTGAATTATACGTGGCAGTCCAGGGAAGGTTTAAAAGGTGTATTTCTTCCAATACACGAAGTACAAAGGCGACTTCCTATGGCAAAACAAATGTTTGCCGGGACAGCTAGTTTGCAATAAAAATATCGGTGTAGGTTTGTGTGCTGGAGGTCTTCAAGTCACTGAGGTAAATAGGTACCTAATGAACAATTTTACTCCATCATAGACCACAACGCTGCTTGACACCAGACAGGATGGTGGTCAAACGCTTGTTCACTGTGTTAAAGAAAAAAAAACTACCTACTGTTTGCATAGCAAGTGACTACTTCACTTTAGAATTTAACGTCCTGAAGTTTATATAACTATTGTTGCCACACCAGACTTGGTTCCCAGTTAAATATTACCGACTGAGTTAATTTGAAAGCTTCCCCTTTTTTTAGGACTCAACCCTCGCTTTTGTCAAAGGATGAAAGTAAAATTTTTCTCAAGCACTTTGCTTAATACTTGGTCTTACTATTTTTAAGTCGAAAACGGGTTGTAACTTACAATTTCTAGTCGTATTTTTATTCAAACCTTTTGGGACGGAAATTGTAGCTAAAATGCTTTCATCATTTTCCTGCCCTTATCCCACACTAGGTGGGGTCTAGTTTCTATTAAGACAGGTCTGATGACAGTTTTATAAATTTTTCCCTTTAAAGTTAGGGGCATTCTCCTATCACATATTATTCCAGAGACCTGTCTCCATTTCATCCATCCTGCATTTATCCGGTTCCGCACGTCACGGTCAATGTCGCCATCGGTTTGGATAAGTGAACCGAGATAACGGAAGTCGGGGCAGACTGGTAATGGCACACCATTAAGGGTGATGTGTGAGAAATTGGAGGTTCCTCCAAAGTCACAAAACAGATGTTCGGTTTTGGTCCTGCTTATTTTTAAACCTACACCCTCCAGTCTGGTGCGCCATTTTTCCAGCCTACCCTGGACCTCGGAAGCACTTTCTCCAACAAGAACAATGTCGTCAGCAAAGAGCATACACCAGGGTGCTTCCTCCTGTATGTCCGATGTCAATGCATCCATTATTAGGAGGAACAGATACGGACTTAGAGCCGATCCCTGATGTAGGCCTACTGATACACTGAACTTATCGGTTACCCCGGCTTCGGACCGGACTTGTGTACAGGCTTGGCTGTACATGGCCCGGATAAGCTGCAGGTATTTCCCAGGCACTCTTTTCTCTTGCAAAGCCCACCACAGAACCTCTCGGGGTACTCGGTCATATGCCTTTTCAAGATCAACGAACACCATGTGCAAGTTTTTATGAGCTCTTTTGTACTTTTCGCACAATTGGCGAAGTGAAAAAATGGCATCCGTTGTACCTTTCCCAGGCATAAACCCGAATTGGTTCTGTGTTATGGTACTCTCATCTCTCATGCGTCTTTCAATCACTTTCTCCCATACTTTCATACTATGAGACATCAGCTTTATTCCTCGGTAGTTGCCGCAGTCCTGTACATCACCCTTGTTTTTGAAGATGGGCACTAGACAACTGTTGCACCATTCCTCGGGAATTACCTCTTCTTGCAGCAACTTATTGAAGAACAGCGTCAGCCACTTCCATCCATCCGCTTTCAAATACTTCCAAACTTCTACAGGTATATCATCTGGTCCGCTCGCCCTTCCATTTTTCATACCTTGCACAGCCTTTCTCACTTCTTCCAAAATCACCTCCTGGACCATTCCGATGTTAGGATGATTTATACCTAACTCTCCGCTCCATTCATTCTCCTCATTCATAAGCCTTTCAAAATAATCCTTCCAGCGAATTTTCACATCCTCATCACTCGTCAAAACCTTTCCTGCATCATCTTTTATACATCGGACACGCATTATGTCTCTTGCATTTTTCTCTCGTTCCTTCGCTATCCGGTACAGATCTTTCTGTCCTTGTGGGCCTTCAAGTGATTTGTACAGTTGATCTTGTACTTGGGCCCTGGCAATAGCAACCGCTTTCTTAGCTTCCCTCTTACATTCATCGTATAGCTTTCTTCTCCTTTCTTTCAACAGCATACACCCTGCGTCCACACTCTTCCATTCCTTGAAAGCCTGCTTCTTTTTTCTCAAAATACTCTGCACATTTGAATCCCACCACCAAGTTTCTTTATTAATCTTTCCTTTCCCTTTTGTTTCTCCGAACACTTCCTTCGCTGATGCTCTCATGCACGCTGCCATTTCGCTCCAACATTCATTTACTGACATTCCGATCATATCTTGCATATCTATCATTTTCTCTACAACCTTACATCTGAATTTCCTTGCATACTCTTCTCTACCTAGCAAATACCACTTTATTTTGGGTGGGAGTTTAGGTTTCCATGAGTTATCCTGGACTTTAAATTTTAAATCGGTGACTAAAAGGCAGTGTTGCGATACGACAGCTTCTCCTGGTACGACCTTGCTGTTTTTAACTTCTGACATACTATTTCGTTTTGTGAGAAAATAATCAATTTGTGTTCGATGGTTTCCGCTATTGTATGTGACTAAATGTTGGTCCCTTTTTTTGAAAAATGTATTCACCACTATCAAGTCATAGGCGGTGGCAGCTTGTAACAGGCTTTCTCCTGCTTGGTTTCTGTTTCCATAACCCCACCCTCCATGTGTCCTCTCATACCCTACATTCATTCTTCCAACATGCCCATTGAAGTCACCTCCCACATACACTTCATCGTCTTTTGGAATACTGATCATCACTGTGTCAAAGTCGTCCCAAAATTGTTCCTTCAATACGTCGCTGCTTCCACTCTGCGGTGCATATGCACTTATGATGCATATATTTCTCCCTTTATATAGTAACCTAATGACGATCAGTCTATCATTTATTCTTTTCACATCCGTCACACATTCTTTCATATCATTATCTAATACAATCCCTACACCGTTCTTTTTTCCGTCACTGCCACTGTAGAAAAATTTGTACCCCCCTCCGATTTCTCTCGCTCTCGTTCCTTTCCACTTCGTCTCCTGCAGACATGCAATATTTATTCTTCGCCTTTCAAACACATCTGCTAACTCTCTTGCTCTCCCAGTCATAGTTCCTACATTCCAGCTTGCACACCTCAGTCTTACTTCACGGACTAACTTCTTACGTTGCACCCGCCCTTGGTGCAACAACCCTTGTCCACTTCTCACAACCGCCGGGTGCTGCGTTTGCGCGTCGCCTCGAGGGTACGCCCTAACCATCTCAATATCTCTAACCATTCGTACATCCATGTTGCAGTTAGATTTGGCATTTTTTTTTTACGACCGGCCGCCTGCCTGACGTCAACCTTCCTTGGGTATCTTTTATGTTTACTTTCGTAGTTACCTCTACTAGATGGGTTGCGGACCGATGCTAAAGAGGCCCATCTCCCCTATTGTGGTTTTCATTTTGGAGTGTTCCTTCTCCTAGACGGGTTGCAGACCAATGCTAAGGAGGCCCATCTCCCCCTCCCGTTTCGGAGGAGTATGGCAACGAAAACTGTGACACGAGAATTTTATATATTAGATTTATTTTAAACGCAATGAACAAGCATTTGACCACCATCCTGTCTGATGTTAAGCAGCGATGTGGTCCACGATGGAGAACACTTGTTCATTAGGTACCTATTCACCCCAGTGACTTGAAGACCTTCAGACTGTACTGAGCAGGAAACACAGACTCCGGCAAGTCATTCCACATCCTGGCGGTTCGCACTATGAAAGTGGACGCTGTGTGACGTACTAAGAATTCTTTTCACAACAGCAAAATACACACATCAAAAGTGTCTAGGGATCAAGAGCATTTTTAGCTCTAAAAGAAAATCTAATTTATTTGAATCAAATCTAATATTCTGGATTGGTCTCCTACCTAATTCCCTATGCCTGTATCAATGACTTATCACCACATTTTGAATAAATTATGAATGAATTCAGGTTTTGATGTGTGTATACGGAAATATCACGTTGTTATAGCTATAGTTTGTTATAAAGGAGCGATAGCGTTCCTTGTGGGAATGTCGTTTGGTATAATGGACAGAGTTACTTAATCGAGTTTCACCATAATTTTTAATGGGAAATTCTCAAACTCCAAAAAGATCAACTAGATGTCGCTAGTAGGTGTTCAGAGGTGACTTCTGTCACTTATATATTAGTACATTTTTATTATAATTCGGATAAGTTATTCATACCTTCAGACACTTCTGTAACGTGTAAACAAACAATAGGAAAATTTACTGTTTCGTTACGACTGCTTGAAGTTAGTAATTTCGTTGACACATAATACCCCCTAGTACATCTAACGCCATCTGTCGTAACAAATAGAAACAGTGGCCCTGAAAATTCTTTATATAATATGTTTATCTTAGTACATACTAGTTACTAGGTTCACAATAGTCTTTTGGGCCTGTGACTTCTCGCCGGACGAAGTGGGGACGTCACAGACTGTAGCACTTCGGCCATTTGCGAGTCTATTCTAGGCTTCTGTAGGTTTCGTTTCGACGAGCGCGTTCTACACTTCGCCGACTCCTGTGTCGACGTGAAGTTTGGCGTTAAGGACTTTATACATCTAGCAGCTTCCTGTAGTTTCCTCTCCAGTAACTCCTGCCTCAACTTGGCGGCAGCAAGCTCCCTTCTCAACTGAGCTTTGCTCTTGTTGTCTCTGGATAGTAACGGGTGTCTCCTTAGACGTAACGCTGACGGTCTCACGTGAGGGTCTGGGTCTACCATTTTCTTAAGTAACTGATTAAACTCTCTGGACAGGTTGGGTAGATCCGGAAGTTTGCCGTCCCGGAAGTCGTGCCATTGCTGTCCGTTCTTAGGCAACGGACCGCCGCCGGCAGCCTCGAATAATGTCAAACCGAAAGCAAATATGTCGGCCTTGGTGAGATTAGAGAAGTCCTCTTGAAGAACTTCCTTCGGAAGGTACCGGCAGTCTCCCTCTTCGACAACGGGCGACGACAGACACGTCACGTGGCCCAAATCACCAACTTTATAATTATGACTGTTCTGAGGTTCATCGTCATCAAATCCGTCATCGGAGCGGTCGGGAGACGCGCAACTCTCTCTGCCGCATACAAATATGTTGCCCGGCTTCAAGTCCATATGCACCAGGTGTAGGGAATGTATGTACCTCAAACCGTCGGATACGTGAGTCAACAGCAACAATAGCTCCTGTTCTGATAATGGCCCATCGTTATCTATTCGCTGCTGCAAGGAACCACCGTCACAGTACTCGCTCTGTATTATCATGTGATCGTCTTCCGCCCACGCCGAGTAGTACCTAACAATATGTGGGTGTTTGCCCAAAGCGGCGTGAGCGTAGACCTCAGTCAATGCAGCCCTTTCCGCGGCAGAACCGGCCACTGGCCTGAGGGACCTCTTCACCGCGTACACGCAACCGTCCAACTTGTTGAGGCAGCGAGAAACGCGGCCAAATTGTCCAGTTCCTATGACGCCCAGGTCGACAAACTCCACGTTGTACCGGGATATGTTTGATTCCCGTAGCCTTTTAGCCGGCTGTTCCGGTGTGATGTCACCCCACGTCGGTGTCTTTGACAATGCTCGCTTCTTCTTGTTCAGGGCTTGACCATCCGGTGTGAAGGGGTTGATGTTGGCAATGGACCGCCTGGCGTGCCGGGACTCGTCCAGGGCATGCGAGTCGTCCGGCGGGAGACTTCCCAACGCGCTGTCGTCGCTCGGCGGATGAAGGTGGTTGCTCGAACCAGACGGCATACCTGTCGGAGCTGACAATTTTGGTGGAAACAGTCTGGACCGCGGTGGTGGATGGGACGGTGTCGAAGACTTCTCCAGCAGTGTTTTCGGTGTGTGTGGACTGTCAAATAATCTGAGAGCTCTAACTCGTTTGTATGGTGGACTTAGCGGTACAGGAGCCGTTGATGCGTCCCTCACAGGGTCCTCATCGTCCATATGACTAAAATCAAGCTTCCGAGGCACTATTGCTGGTATAGGGCTCAAGTTATCAGAAAATATGTTGTAGGTATCGGTCATCTCACAGCCTGTAGTTTCTACGGACAATTCTGACGAATCGTGCTGATTATCACTATTGGGTTTCCTATTATACCACTCACTCATGTTTATTTTATGTAATTTCACACAGTACAATCATTAAATTAATGTAAATCAACAAAAATATAGCACTTTACACAAACAAAGCACACTTTCTCAATTTCTGTACGTTATGCTTTGTCTTATTTAATGTTCAGGTAATACAATACAAAGTTACTCTTAGCTTTTGCGAAGTGGTTTTTCAAGGTTCACTTTGTGTTTTATTTAAGTACTATAAATTTAAATTGGTAACCAAAATTAGTAAAGCAACATGTTTGAGATATTAAGAATAAGTTGCCAGTACTTAAGGTTTTGATGTTTACTTTTGTGTTTAAAATGTATGTAAATACATGACTTTCATCGAACTTTATGTTATGCTACATGTATCTGTATGTAATAGCACTTATAAGGATTAAATAAACATGTTAGATTGACCATTTAAAAATACATCGACTACGAAAAAATGTGGTTAAGCCTTAAATTAAAAGTACAATAATAACAAGCGTATTTAACCAAATACCTTACGGTAAGCGGGTTTTTAAGACTAATAACTTCTAGGAACTTCCATTTTTTCTAGACTAAAGCAACTTCATCCATTCCTCTTAAGAAGTAAGAACTTAGCGTGCATAATCTCTGAAATAGACACTTAGGATATTTCCATAGTTTATAAGCCGGACTTCGACCTACTACTTCTGATTTCAAGTTACTAAACAACTAGGCTACAGATGGCGACGTTACGGTGAATAAAATACATGTATCACCAATCCAGGTCAACTTTTCCTGTTGTGGGGGTCTTAAGAGGCGATCGAAGGAACTCCATAGGACGGGCAGCAGAGCTCTCTGTGAGTTAAACCACAACACCACTGCGATCACCAACCCGCCTGCCAAAGGAGGCGATTTTTGTCATTTTCCCCCAAATTATCATAGAAATCATTACGACAGGCTCTCGTCGATCATCTGACTTCTGATGGCTGATGATGAAGATAAGGCCACAGTAACTCCATACCTACCTATTCATTCCTGTCAACAAGAAGAGCATGATCATGTTTTAATGAAACGCGCACAGACATTATAACTCAATATTGTTCACCGGATGTATAGGCGCAAATATAACCACTCGTGACCACGACGCATGCAACTGCGTCGAAACATCGAGTAAAATAACATAGGTAAGCTCGAGCTTGTCTTTGGTTATATTCGCGCCTACACACCCGGTGAACAATAAGGAGAGCATGCCTTAATGTATTTACATAAGCTCTGAAAAAGAACCACGTTCACCTTCCACGTCTCATGTATAGCCTTGAATCCACTGCATCTACTTTCAATCCAACGTAATAGACAACTAGGCCACATATCAATTCCTCTCAAGAAGCAACGCGTCTTGTAACAATATTAGCCCGACCCAACCCCACTTACAGCCTCTGCAAACACTGGCGTCCACTCGTAGGTAGATACTCAAAAGAAGTCTTTTTAGGTCAAGATTTGGTAAACCAAACCTTCGGATAAGAATGTACAGTGCTTCTATTAGCTTATCTTTTTTGTTGAATAGTGTCGGATGTCTACTGACTAAACATTTTCAAGACTGTACCCGAATTCCGACCGCACCTGACACGTAAAACGTACTGAACTAGTTTCGACGAAATATGCAGGGAGGGAAATTATAACCTTCTTTAAGTTACATAAAATAAATAAATAAATAAATATTTTACAACAACACACACATTGCTTTTATCCCATGTTAAGTAGCTAAAGCACTTGTGTTATGGAAATCAGACAACGAGATATATTTACTTATATTTCTTTTTTTTCATTTCAATCTTTATCTTTAAACGAGCAATTCTTGTATATATATATAATTGGAATCTCGGAAACGGCTGCACCGATTTTCATGAAATTTGGTATGTAGAGGGATTTGGGGGCGATAAATCGATCTAGCTAGGTTTATTTTTAGAAAACATCTTTCCAACCGTGTTTTCGGGCATGAAAAATTGCTCAAATTGTTAATACGACTCTTACTGACATCTATTGTCGAGTAGTAATACTATGCTATACGTAGGATGGTGCGGGGGACATTTTGGTTTTGAAGTAACTAGAGATGGGGTTATGAAAAAATCGAAGGAAAATAATCGATTTTATAATAATCGAGCGAAGCTCGGTCGTCCAGGTACTATATACTTAAATAAATATCATAGTATGAAACTAAGTCACTTCCTGTTGCTTAGATCTTTACAAGTACGTTTTTTTGATGTGGTTTTCTTTACTTTATTTAGAGTGATTCTTCAGAAAGGTTTAATAGCAGATCAACACTGATTATCTACTATATAAAAATAAGTCGGGGTTTCCTCCCTGACGCTATAACTCCAGAACGCTCAAACCGATTTCCACGGTTTTGCATTCGTTGGAAAGGTCACGATCTCCGTGCGGTTTATAGCAAAGAAAATTCAGGAAAAAATTCAACAGAAAAGCGGGAAATGCGACAATTCATCTTTTAATCACCAAACGAAATGTTACATAAAACGACGCCATCTGGTGGCGAAACGAAGTTCGCCTGGTTTGCTAGTAATGTAATATATTTTCAAAACAACATTACAGTGAGCAATAAATTTGTCCCAAAATTACCCACTGAACTGAACAGACAGGAAACACCGTAAAGCACACCTAGATACAGCCACAAATAATTCGTGTATTTCTTTAAGAAGCCAGCAGTTGACTGAATGAATTTGTCTTGGCATTTCTATTTCCATTGAAAGTGATTCAACCGAATTTCGTGACATAGCAACATTTTCTACAATACATTGTCGGCTTGTACAGGCTATTTTGACTTTGCAACTGACCTTTTATGTCTTGGAATTTGCTTTGCGTCCTAGGTCAAGTTTGAACAAATTATTGTGTAGTTCTGTTTGTCAATAAGTTGTATTATAAACGTGGATACTATCTCGCTTTGTGCGAGCATAATGGTAAGTATTGTGTCCGTAGACAGTTACTAATTCCGACTGTTTGTGAGGCAGTCGCGTGGACAAAATAAAACTTATGACTGGAGGTAGAAAACTGGGGCTAGGTGTGAGCTTAAAACCAATTCAGATGACTTTATATTCTGGCATAAAATATAATTGTAGGTGGAAATGTCTTGCGTAGTGTAAACTGTTATAAAAAAATAAAAAAGAGGGATAGGCAGAGGCAATTGCTAAAGCAAGTACCCACGGTTCACCAAGCGTATTTAACCCAACGTGACAGGGGGTAACCCCATCGCCGTTATAGGGTTCACACACCTTGTGGTGTGCGGGTTTCATCACGATGTTGTCCTTCACCGTACGAGCGTTGCGTTGCGTACATAGGCTCTGAAAAAGAGTCCCATTGGTACACATCCAGTAGCCGGACACGAACCCGGGACCTCCCGGTTACAAGTCAAGTATCCGACCAACTGGACCACAGACGCTCTTAGGACTTAAACTGTTATAATAAATGCTTTTATATAAAAAATCATGGCGGATAGTGAATTACTTACGAACGTACCAGAAAATGGCATCTAAATTGGCGTATATTTTAAAACTTAGGGCAAGAGTTGTCCATGTCCAGAAATTTAGTCTCCATACATAATAATAATATAATAATATATTTTACAACAACACACACTTTGCCTTCATCCCATGTTAAGTAGCTAAAGCACCTGTGTTATGGAAATCAGACAGCGAGATATATTTACTTATATATTTTTTTTATATAGTCTCTGCCTACCCCTCTGGGAGACAGGCGTGAAGTGTATGTATGTGTATGTATGTATATTTTTTTTCTCCATAGAAACTCGATCAGCTGGTGCTTTTTGTATGAAGAGAACGGATGTTTTTTTTCGTTTCGAGACTTTGGATCTCCATAGACTTGGGCATAAAATGATATTTCCGATTCACTACGCAATATCAGTTTTAAATAAACGCGCACTGACTTTATTTAAACCGGGTTTTACCGGTTTAATCAATTAGCACCTTGCAATAATTACAGTCCTTTGCATGAATAAAGATACAATTCTGAAAAGTAGTCACTGCTGACAAAATAGTTATTTGTTTGTCAAATTCGTGACAGTCGGCATAAATTGTAATCCGCGAGGAATGAGAAGTAATATGTCTTATGTGGATAGTACGTATGTAGTATCTATGTAGTAATTGAAAAGAATATTTATTTTTAATTCTTACTTAACATAGTTAATTTTTTTTTATCACCGTGAACAAGAGTTTGACCACCATCCCGCCTGATGTTAAGCAGCGATGTGGTCTACGATGGAGCTAAATAGTGTTATTACTATAATTACCTACAAGTGTAAGTAGGTATCTATACTATGTTGTAGTGTTATATTAATACTGAAAGAAGCTACTTTTTCCCATGCTGTGGAGTCGGCTTGGTACATAAGTATTAAGTCCACCTTTTGTACATTTATTGCAATAAGTATATACTTAGATTCATACATTTGTACTTATCAACCCCACGCTAAACCACCTTCTCTATCCACTCCTTTATATAAATATAAATAAATAAAAAATAAATAAATATTTTACAACAACACACACATTGCCTTCATCCCATGTTAAGTAGCCAAAGCACTTGTATTATGGAAATCAAACAACGAAATATACTTACTTAAATACTTTTTTTTTTAAATACATATTTATAGAAATAAAACACCCAGACACATCCATCAAGTACTTAAAAGCTCATCACCTAAATACCTGTCAGCGGTGGGAATCGAACCCACGGCCCTATGGAGCAGAGGCAGACATGCTGACCACTACACCAACGGGCCCGTTATATACTATGGATATGAGTTTTATATTGTCCTACGTAAATTTATAAACAAATCACGCTTCTGCGAACATAAATCCAAGCGAGTATAAAAGAAAAACCCAAAAATACTTTGTCGTCACCGAAATTTTCCGATGTTGGCGGAGGCGGCGGCGGCGAGCGAATGGAACTCTCAAAGAAAATCATATAACGGGATCCTCTTTCACAAAGTTCGTGTCTCTGTGTTTGCGGAGAGAAAAAGAGAGGGAAAAAAGTTTAGATTAGGACTCCGTTCGTTTGGAAAGCTACGCCAGTTCAATTGCGAAGCTTGTGTGTCAAATGTACCCCCGGCCAAGAAAGATGTCTATCAGTTTTGATGACACTTTCTGTGTGACACAGACGTCAATAAGGTAGAGTTGTTATATTTTGACAAAAAAAAAATGTAATTTTTTAAAGAAAAAAAGTCGCACCTACGATGTTTTAAAGTACCCCTGGATTTTGAAAACTGTGACTTCTTGAAATTACTTTTGTCCAACAAAAAAAATATCGTCAAAATCGGCTCATCAACGGCAACTCAAAAAAAGCATACGGTTGAATTAAGAAAGACTCCTTTTTGAAGTCAGTTGATAATTAATTTAAATAGTCTAGTGGCGTTAAATCTTAAGGCAATGAAACGTGATGTCTAGTCTTCTAGGGGTGATAACTATTAATTCTACTTTAGGTTGAATTTTGTGGGTCTTCCGGTGTACCTGTATTTGTGTTACGATGTACACATTCAAGATAAACTACTGATTTAGTTGCTGGTACGAGTATTACCTAATTTCATTCAGCTTCAAAAATTCCATCCTCAAGGCTCAATCCTGAATTTTTAAAACTAATACTAATTTAATTTAGTAACAATTGTGTATGTCTTAGGATGCATGTTTTACTACGAAATATGGAATCTACATGAATAAAATGTACTATTTTGGTTGCTATGCGAATTTGTTTTCGCTTCATAAAATCTATACCCAGAACTCGTCTATAACAAAGCTGGTCATGATTTTGAAAACCAAAAACAACGAACAAAGCTATTATTCCGCTTAGAAGTTTAAATCAGTATCCAACGCCATACAATTGAAGTAACTACCCTCAGGTACTTAAACTAGTTTGATGGTACTTCAGCCGTGAGTGTTCAATGTCTACCATATAAAGTTTTATCCCGAAAATTTTCCCGAAAACCGGCAACATTTTCAAGCGTAAACAATAATTCAACTTTGAACAAAGTGGGATCCTTTGTTGACGAACAAGGAACGGAGTCCAAACGAGTAGAGTAGACAATTTTTACTGTACAATTCATATTTCATCTGAACTCGCGCTGCTTATTCTTTTTTGCTTTGTCAGGGTCAAGTTCTCATTCGACTGTGTAACTCGTCAAGACCGGATTGGCTTCAAACGAAACTATCCTAGGGAAACTTTTCAGACATGCTTGGTAACAAAACTTGTCGAGGTTTTTCGTCTGAAGAAGAACCGGTAGTACTGGACACGTTGGTCTATACATATTATATTACTAAAGGCACTCGTAAAACTTAAGAATTCCTGAACTTTGTAGCTCAATACAAAGTGGTTTTGTTTGATGAGGAACCGCGGAAGTAGGCGTATGTACATTTCGATGTATATATTTTTGGAGTCACATGAGCTCGAATCTCATTCATACTCTTGGCAATTATGGCTCAAGATGTTTTGTGACAAAAGAACAAGTAGGCTGATTCCTACTGATTGTTAGTTGTGAAAGGGGATTGAAATTGTATCATTCATCAGGGCATTTCGCCCCTTTGTGCCGGTAAATTGGCAAACAGGTAAGTTAAGAGTTTATGTAGGTACTTACATTTTTCTTTTGCGCAAATGCGGCTTCGGATGCCGTGACTTAAAAATAGATAGGTTCATACATAACTCACACGAACGATCACAAATGGGATTTATGTTCAAGGTCAAATTTAAAATGTTATCTGTTAAAATCGAGAAAGTCACCCGGCCAAAAAATAACTTCACCTCTTCATATAAACTAAGAGAGAGGCCTATGTCCAGCAGTGGACAAATATGGGCTAATGATGATGATGATGATACAAACTAACCGATCAGCTAGAACTACAGTGAAGAGATTTTTTTTAAAATTTTTTACTTATTATTAACGAGTCATTAAAGTTGATTTTATGAACAATAATGCACAAACTTATTCTTTTTTCAAACTTTTTTTTTATTTTGATGTAACATGCAAAAACCAATAACTTTATGCACGTTAAGATTTCAAGAACTAATAAACAATATAACTCTATTTCTATAACAATTTCAACAATAGGGTGTTGGGGAGAGACAAGGATAAGAAAAGTTCAATAATGTTTAGTTTTGAAGGAAATACAGCTCTTTTGCAAAATTCAGGTAAAAACAAATGACTGCACTCCCAGGAGCCAGTTTTTCGATTTTCTTGGCAGATAATAATTATTATAACAAAAGAATTACTTTTCTCGCTTCTTGAATAAATTACCCACCAATGTCACTTAGATAAATTAGTTATATTGTCCTTCGCCTATACATAACAATAGTTCAAACTTTTATTTGCCCATATCTCATTTTAAAGAGTCGTGTACTTATTCGGTTTTGCTAGTATACCCTCGTTATGTTTACTTGGAAAACGTTGTTTGATATCATAGTATGTGTAGCTTTCCCAAGTTTCACTAAGGTTTTTGATTTAACGTTGTGTATGTAATGTCGGCGGTAAATATTTGACCAATAATTGGCTCCAATTGTGATTGTATGCAGGTTAGAATCCAATGTTTGTCGACGACCGATCCACATATTGGTGTATTAGTTCCAAGAGTAGAACTTGAAGCCACGCACGCACACACACACACAAACACACACACGCACGCACACACATACACACACACATACACACGCATGCACACTTACACACACACACACGCGCAAACGATCAGAGGCACACAGTTTAGTATTTATTGTTATTACCTTTCAAAATTATATAATATGTCGTGAATTTGTAAATTTGTATATTTTTTAATCTAATTTTCAATGCATAAGCATGTCTACTTTGAATCCGAAGGAGCAGGTTCCCCCTGGTACAGATTTTTTTCTTAAACTTAATAGGGGGATCCTGGAAACATATTGTAGGTAATTGATTTAATGAAAAAAAAATATTTTTTTAAATTTGAATTTGAATTTTGAATGGTTGCAATTTACAGCCAAAACTCATATCCGGTCAGAACTACTTTTAACTACAACATAACCGGTCGGGTCCGAAACACGATACATATGTTTAGGTATAGTTAAAAACTAAATTATTCATTAAAAAATATATATATATCCTCCTTTATCCCTATTTTAACCGTCATAACTTATCTTTCTCTTTGAATAAATTATCAAATTTTTATTTAATAAATAGAGTTTAGATAAACGTGTCATGCCATTTCATTCGATTCGTTACTTGGACATATTTAGTCAACTTAAATTTTTCATCCACACTTTCAACCCCCATAACTGTTGAGTGGTTGAACCGATATCGATCAAACTTAGCTAAGAACATGCTCGATCAACACCGCATTTAAAAAAAAAAAGTTATATAGTATGTATAGTTTTTTTTTATATCGAGAGTTATAATGCCACAGACAGACACGTCAAACTTATAACACCCCTTTTTTTGCGTCGTGGGTTAAAAATATTTTAGACCTTTTATGAGGTTTGACTGTACCATATTATACAAATAGTGTCTGTGGTCTAGTTGGTTTAAAGGCTTAAAGTATATATATATGTAAAAAAAAAAAAATACTTCACGCCTTTTAATCCCAAAGCGGGGTAGGCAGAGGCACTTGCTGAGCAAGTGCCCACGGTTCACCAAGCGTGTCCAAGCGTGACCAAACCCGCACACCTTGTGGTGTGTGGGTTTCATCACGATGTTGTCCTTCACCGTACGAGCGTTGCGTTGCGTACATAGGCTCTGAAAAAGAGTCCCACAAAGGATTGGTACACGTCCAGTAGCCGGACTCGAACCCGCGACCTCCCGGTTGCAAGTCGAGTATCCGACCAACTGAACCACAGACGATCTACCAACTGGACTACAGACGATATGTAATAATGCATATGTATATAATTAATTTAAACAGTTAATATTATACAAATTAACTGGATATCAACTCTGAAGTGCATGAGGCGAAAGGGATGATATTATTATGTCAGAACTGTCACAAACGGAGATCTGTAGTCTCTACTTCCCCTTTTGCGAAACAGACGTGAGATGTACGTCTGCATATAATTCTCGGAATTCTTGTCTGCAAATTGTTAGTTTGCTAAGTGGTTAGCAGTTCGCTCATTAATCTCTTTGACATCACGCCGTCAAAGTGATGCGGGTTTGTTCCAAGAAGTTTGAAAAAAAAACCTTTGTTTTTTGTTCGCACGATAATAATATCTTCATAACATTTCTATTTCAAATGACAATTGTAACTTTACTACCTGCGATTTTACGGGAGTTAAAAAGAAGCTATTTCAAAATGTTCATCTATTTGTTGTAACCTAATTGGATTCAACTTTGTTCAACTAAGTACTTGTAAACACTTCTGTTTTTAAATAATTAAACATTATTTATGCACAAAACTTTCAGTGCAAATAGATTGATTACCTAATATAAGTAGTTGAACAAACTGCATGGAAGTAGACAAGTTAAAACACATAGTTCAACATATTGAATATTGTTTAAAAAGTTATATACCGGGGAATTTAGTAAAAAAAAAACCACCAGTCAGCCACTTCTGAAATTTTACTCAATATGACATTAATGACCTACAAGGAACGAATTGTTGTCACCAGAAACTCCTCTTTATCCTATCTGAACTAAAACCTTTTATTTGCAAAGACAATGAGTAATCCGTACCTCTTTCTCCTAGGAAATCGATACAGTAGGTGATTTTATTTTTGCATAAAAAATCGTGGAACCGAGGAGTTCCACCGCTCGCTAACTCCATTGCAGGGCCCATTATTCTTTTCCACCTCTCCACTGGCGATATTATTATGGGCTAGAAAATTTGTGATTTCATAGGCGGAAGCGGTTTAGTTTTTAATGCTCAATGATTAAATTTTGACCACCATCCTGTCTGATGTTAAGCAGTAATGTGATCTATGATGGAGCGCACTTGTTCTTTAGGTACCTATTAATGGCGAAGCTAGGAGGTAAACCGGTAGTAAAAAATAGGCACTTAACCAATGCTTATTTAGATTTTTTATTTGTCTTACTTATTTTAGCTATAATAAGTCCCTACGCTACTTAATTTCCTTGAAAATATTTGTTAATGTGCCTGGCATATAGGCTTGTCTTGTACTACCGGCTTACGTCCTAGCTTCGCCACTAGTACCTATTTACCCGTGAATTGAAGACTTCTAGACTATACTGTACAGAAGACTCAGACTCCGGTACGTCAGTTCGTATCCTGGCCGTTAGCACTATGAAGGTGTACGAAAGCCGTTTAGTTTGCGTAAATAGAATGTCTACATTGGGGGCTATACGTCCGCTCGTAGCGGAAAACGATGTTCATCGCTGTTTTACTAAGGACGACAATGAAATGAAAGTAACGAAATCAGCAATGCGTATCGTTTGCCGCTACAATGCCAGAGCGATGCAACTACGAGGGTTAAGCAGACTTAGGCCACTGGTATGTATGACGGAATCAGAGTCGAAAAGAGAGTTTACAGAACCAGTAGTAAGCTTAAAAGTGAATTTCAGACTCAACCTGTATAATTAGTAGTTGGGCATATAGAGAGAATGGATGAAAGTCGATTGACGAAAGAGATTTATATGGGTGATGTAATGGGCCGAGTGAGTAGAGGTCTCCCCAGAAGGACATATACAGACCAGATTGGTGATGTGCTGGCCGAAGGTGGCGTGAAAAGTACTCGAAACCGAAGGTCATGTATGAAAAGATGTATGAATGTAGATGAAGCGAAAGGGTATGTCAGGACCGTGACAAATGGAGATCTGTAGTCTCTGCCTACCCCTCTGGGAGACAGGCGTGAAGTGTGTGTATGTATGTATGTAGTCCCTAGCCCTACAGGAACCTCATAAGGTTGTTCGTTAACGGCAAAAGGAATAGCACAAAATGTGGCAAATTGCAAATGACCCATTGCAAACTCCGGAACATAATACCTTAGTTATATAATATACTAAGTAACTACAGTTTTGCGTTGTTATAATAAGTTATTTTTTAAGTTACCTTATTTACAAGAGTTCTCAGGGAAGCATAATCAATACATAGCATAAAACAAAAAAGCTTTCCGCGGTTTGTCCGTATGTTTAATAAGATCTTTAAAACTACTCACTCAGACACTCCACACCTTTTAAGGGGTAGGCAGAGGCACTTGCTAAGCAAATGTACACGGTTCACCGAGCGTAATTAGCCCAACGTGACAGGGTTCACACATCTTATGGTGTGCGGGTTTCATCACGATGTTGTCCTTCACCGTACGTGCGTAGCGTTGCGTACATAGACTCTGAAAAAGAGGCCCATTGGTACACGTCCAGTAGCCGGACCTAAACCCGCGACGGTTGCAGTCAAGTACCCGACCAACTGGACCCGACTTTCAAACTACGCAATGGATATTTCGATTTTCTTTAGTAGATAGAGTGATTCGTGAGGATGGTATAATACATACACATTATAATAGCAGGGAACCATTGTTAGTAATGAAAATTGGCAAAACGGCGTTTGCCGGGTTAGCTAGCAGAATTTCCACTGGACCTGACCTGAAATATGGCACATAATAATAAATAACTTTATTTCAAGAAAAGAATAACTTAAATTATGGCAAGCGCAGAGTAATAATAATATTATATAAGCTATACCTAAATAAGCACATTATGTGAATATTGCTGTGCCCTACAGGGTCCATAATTGATACACTGTATTAAATTTGTAACATCTACTATAACATTATGGTAATGCAATAAAGATATTGAGTATTGAGTTATGCGTAGGGTGCATTTTAAAATAATTGAGATTGGTTCCTCAAATAGGAAAATCCTGTGCTAGAGGAACCAGAAAATAAACCTAGATGATAAACCTTAGTCCCATAAGCCCTATTAGGCTAACATCTTTTGGTTTAAGTACATCTATTTAGTCAGAGCCGTGTGGTGACGGCGAATAGAATACATGTGTCACCACCCCAGCCGAACTTTTCCCGCCAGGGGGGTCGTAAGAGACGACCGAGGGAACCCTCCAGAGAACGGGCAGCAGCGCTCTCTGTGAGTTAAACCACAACACCACTGCGATCGCCAACCCGCCTGCCAAGCGTGGCGATTACTGGCATTTCACCCCAAATGACGGATCTCATTGGGAGAGGCCCTCGTCCAGCAGTGGACGTTATGTGGCTGATGATTATGATGACATCTATTTAGTAAGATCTGAAAAATCTGAAAGTACACGAGTAAAATCACCGTTCAACCACAAGTATATTAGATCCATTTGATACACGCGGACGAAAGCTGTACATCACTGCCGAGAGACGTTTAAAAAGAAAAAAAAATACCTACCGCCAGAGCTTCGATCTTCAGAAATCGAGTCCTTTTAAGATAGTGCTTCTAATATATTGCTAGTACTTTAGCATTTGATAGAAGACCTGAGTAATACCGCGCCATTAAAATGGTAGGGATAGACTAGATCAATGTCCTTTTGATAGAGTACCCGAATGGTTTGTATTTAAGTATGTTTTGCTTAGAAAGCTTTATGTACAGAAAAAAAGATGAATTTAAAAAGTCAATAACATGTTTTCTTTTCTATTTACTATGAATACTAGAGATAACATCAAAGTCGTATAAAAGAAAAATGTAGAAAATATAACAGACAGAAAAGATCGCAGGTGTTTAGTTTTATTTTATTTTATTTTTGAACTAACATTTTTAGAAAGAAAAACCATTTTAAATTACTGTTAGTCGCCCGCCCACATGATTTTCTCAAAGTTTCCCTTGATTTATTGGGTCTTCAAAAAAATATATACAGTTATATAAAAATTGGTCGGATACTTGACTTGTGATCGAATGGGAGGTCGCGGGTTCGAGTCCGGCTACTGGACGTGTACCAATGGGACTCTTTTTCAGAGCCTATGTACGCATCGCAACCGGCTCCGGTGTAAGGACAACATGCGTTAGATGAAATCCGCAGCACCACAAAGGCGTAGTGAACCCTTTCGGTGATGGGCCACCGCCTAGTCACGTTTGGAGCTTTAATACGTGGATTGGTGAACCGTGGGCATTTGCTTTAGCAAGTGCCTCTGCCTACCCCGCTTTCGGATTAAAAGGCGTGAAGTGTATATATTTTTATTTTATTATAAAAATTGGTTTAAAAATGTGAATGTGGTCGAATTGAGAAAGACTCCTTCAAAACCGATGGCGATGACACACTTCGAAATTAAATTCTTACGAAAGAACTTTTAGCAAGATTTTTGTTAAATATGAAAACCAATAACAAGTTTATCTTAAAGGTAATAATGTATGTAGCTAATGAAGTGGATGGATTAAAGTCGATAATCGAAAGACTATGAACAAGTGATTGACGGCCATCCTGTCTGATGTTAAGCAGGAACGTGGTCTACGATGGGGCACACTTGTACATAAGATACCAGTGGCATGCACATCATATAGGCAAAAAGACACTTCCTACCTTAGTATTTTGGCTACCCGACCTAATAATAGAGTTAATGCTAGATCCTTTTTTGTTGTACACGCGACCTAGGCTAACGGAGGCCCTGTGTTTTGTGGGTGAGTAGATAGGTAGGTACCTGTGTTTCGTAAAGGCAAGTTACCTATACATAGGTGTCAATCCTTGGGGATTACTGCCTACCTTGTCGTAAAAGCCAGTGCACGCCACTGGTACCTATCTATTTTACCTTTGAAGGCATAATGTCATTTCTGTCACCTCTAACGCACAGCATTGGAATAAAAGCCGTTGTCATTATTTTTACACCCCAGACCAACCCGAGACGCGAAAGTAAATAAGTGTCCCTTAAAACAGCCGTAACTGGTTAAATTGTTTTATTCTGTTTCGCAAAGGGGCCTCGTAAATTATGCACTTAAAGCGGCCATTTCTCGGGTATCCTTGAAGACGTACTCGAGTCATTGTATAATCACTGTTTAAGGTGTCTTCGTACCCGTGATATTGAGATGTTTGCTCAGAGGGTCGAATATCAGCTATTGCAGTTCATTTATGCGGAAATGATTTGAATGAAACAAATAGTAAAGATAAAGATAAATTTATTTAAAATTTAGGGTACTTGCTTTAGCAAGTGCCTCTGCCTACCCCTCTTTGGGATTAAAGGCGTGAAGTGTATTTTTTTTTATTTAAAATCAATTCGGTACATATTTTTACAGTAGTATAGTAAAGTAATACTTTCCATAAAACAATTACAAAACGTATGCACATGTACAGAAATAGGTATACATCACTTACTAGGTTACCAAATGAAGATATGTAGAATCTGCCTACCCCTCTGGGAGACAGGCGTGAAGGGTATGTACGTACTAGGCTACAATGTGTAATCTGTATTAAGTTAAGGTTATCCAATTTGAGGTGCACAATTGAACAGATGAATAAGAAGTACAATAGTGTTAACAAATTTCGCTTGTTTTAAATATTTAAAACCAGCTGTCCCGGCATAATTGTTTTGTCGTAGGACGATTAATTTGTACGCCGTGTTTTGAACAAAATAACAAATAATGCAGAATACTAATATTTGGCTAGTCAAATCAGTCCAGCCATTCTCGAGTTATGACGAGCCTAACAATAGATCTATAGGTAATTATAAAACTGTGTGACTAACAGAATGCGATGACAGTATGTGATACTTTATCTCTTTCAAAATAGACAACAGGATATTGAAACAAGTGCATCGATAGGCAAACTTGTAGCTTCTTGACATAACACTTGTAATTTTTACAATTGGGGTCCAGAAATCCTTATCACCTTGTTTCTATCTTCTTAATACGCACGTAAGTTGTTCTTAAGACACAGTTCTCAGAATTCGAGCATCCAGTAGGACGATATGAGGGTCTTTTATAGAAAACCCTAGAAGGTTTTCAAAGTCTAAAAATACCACGGTTAAACTTGTAACTTGTGATGTACTTTCCTAAATCAGGGTGCAGACGTTCCTCATAGGCTTATATAGTTCTTAAGAGGCACGCAAGGTTCTTCTTAAGGCTCAGCTTTCAGAATTCGGCCACCAAGTACTACGGTGTGGTGGCTTTTATGAAAAACCTTTTTCGTGTTATTCAAATGAGTGGAGGTAACGCCCGAGGAGTGACTTTTGCCGCGCAAACGAGCCGCCCTTGTGTCTTCGTCATAGCAATTTTTGGTAGGAAAAACTGTCTCAGGGCCGAATGAAATACGTGACTGACGTCAGAATGTTTAACCCTTTCCGAGGAGGTTGTTTTTTTTAAAGACAGAACGTCAACTATGTAGCTAGTAAACAACATCTTTTAATTAGAATAAAGTTACTCGGCAGGGTGGAGCTTTCAGCTTTAAGCTTCACGTCATGAATACACTTTTTTCACACATGGTTTTCTCATATGAAACTAGTTGTAGTAGTAGAAGTAATAATACTTAATACTACCTAATGCCTAATCTATACATTAGCCGTGTGGTGACGGCGAATAGAATACATGTGTTTCCCCAAGCCCAATTTTTACCGTCTTGGGCTCAGTAAATACCGACCTGAGGGAACTCGCTAGAGGACAGGTAGCAGCGCTCTCTGAGTTAAATAATCTGGGAAATCTTTAGGAGATGCCATTCGAAGCTAACCGTTGCTCACTCACTAATTTATTATGTTTATATATTTTTTTTTGTTATTCGTCTTTGTTGTAATTACCCATGTTACGCCACTAATGCACGCTGTGGAATGTTTTTGTTTGTTAAATTTCTGTAATTTTTTTCTCTGTAGACTTGTTGGCAGCAGATTATTTTATTTATTTAGGACAAAAATAAGTATAATAAAAACTGTGTTTTTAAATTCCGTTCTCAATGAAATTTCGGGAATTCCTTTCTTAGTGTACTCCATACCTAAGCGATTTCCCTGACAAATTTCAAGTTCCTACTTGGACTTGACTGATTGTCAATCAGTGAGGTTCTCGTTTCATATATTTTTTTTAGGAATCCTCATGGATACCACGCCGCCATGGGGACAGCGAACGGGGTAGTTTCGGACTCTTACCGACTAAACCCACACGATGACCTCCGTGTCGCGAGCAGGGCGGGACTGGCCCAAGCGATCTGTCCGGCGCTCGGACTCCGGCTCGGGGCAGACGGTGGCGTGTCTGCCCCAACGACCTCCATCGCTGACGGCGGTTACCAGGTCATAGGGTAACCGCCGCCCGGACTCGGACAGACGTTGTCCTGTATTAACTACTTAACCTTTAACTATGGACGTTCAATTTTTGTTACGTAGATATGGACGCGCGGTCTCAGAGACCGCTACATACAAAGGTCGGATAACACACTTTTATGTTACTGACATACTAGTTTTTTTATCATATCCCCTTTATAAGTATTGTATATGTATATGTGTTAAATACACATATATATTTATTTATTCTTTAGAAAAACTTATCATGTAACAGTATTAGGCACTTTTCAGACTTGTTAACTTGAGATCACTTATAGGTTATAATATTTCAGAAAAAAATCTTTCAAATTAACTTTAGCTTGACTTACAATAAAATATAAAAAACATAGTATAAAAATAACATAAAATTAGCTTCTCAACATAAAACTTGAAAATTTCAACAATGCCTCAACTTGTCCATTTTATTGGCAGTCTTTGCACAAAGGCTTAGAGCACTGAAGGTATATGGGCTGTCCACAACCCACACAAGTGTAAGTCGTCTCACGTTTAATCTTTGGTGGACAAAGCCTACGCATCTTACGTTTAGGCACATCATTGTTTTCTGTTGCTAGTTCTTCATTTGGCATATCAGGACCCAATACACGTCACACACAAATCTAAAAGCATGTGTTGGAATTTATCGTCAAATTTAGAATTATCTAAGCGCAATAATTTGGTTGCACCTTGTGGATTTGATAAATTAGACTTCCATTTCAATGCAGAAGTACTTGGTCTGTAATTTTCCGTCATTTTTATTGCAAAATACATGAAAACAACAAAATCAACGCCAACTCAATTCATTACACAAACGTGGACGTGCGGTCTCAGAGACCGCCGAAGAAATTAAAAGGGATATAACTCACCAAGTTCGCAGCCAGCGACGCAACCTACCGTCTCCATCGTCGTTTAGCTAACACTGCTAAAACTGAAGCTATACAGATGCACAGACGTGGTACCCGCAGGGGAGCGGAGGGGTACAGAAATCACAAACTGCTAGCGGTCTACGAGACCGCACGTCCATAGTTAAAGGTTAATAATATGAATATAAAATTAGTATAACCTCCAGGGTGGCCTTTGCCCAGCAGTGCATGTCACGAATTATAAACTATCCTATCTCTCAAATTGGACGAAATTACATACAAATGCCAACTTTTGTGAATATCGTTTGCCTTGGTGAAGAGTTCATTGGGAACAAACATCATGACACTGGATTTTAATATAATATTAAGGTTCACATAACGTAATATTAACACATTGGCGGACAGTAAAATAGACACAATAGATGTCTTATTGTTATGACGCCTATAGGCGTTTACTGTCCGGGAAAGAGTTAAGTTTGTTAACGACCGTAGATGCGGCGAGGACTCGACGCAATGTCACTGTAATGTGATCGTCAATGCCCCAGGAAGGAAAAGTTGGCAACAGAAAGAGGAACGGATAAAGATGATTTATAGGTAGGAATATAGGGTTGAGGAAACGTGCGTGTTGAAAAAAAGGAAGGATGATGCAAGTAGATACCGTCTTTTCCAGAGAATGACCCTTACGCCGAGTGGCGTGTTTTAAAGACAAAAAAACATTTTGTAGGAATCGAGAATCGAGTCAATTTTTGTTATGTTAGATAATGTTTTATAATGTCAATATTGCGATTTGTTCATAGTGTTTCCTTTGAAGAAGTGTTAGTGTTACAATCCACCGTAATGACAGAAGATAGATTGTCGTAGTAAGTGCAGGGCTAGCGTGCGCAAGAAAGACTCGGTATAAAACACATAGGTGCGTACTCTGATTGGCTGTCATGTCATTTTTCGTGTGAGTCAGCTTGTTTCAACAAATCGGAGCGCGTTATATGTCTTGCGATGTATTCTAACTACGCCTCTTTTGTGAATTGGTTAAAAAAAATTAGATATTTCTTGATAAATAAATGTAAACAAATCGGTAAATTTTAATATGTGTTATTCAAAAATATGAGAAAAAATTAAGAACAAACTTCTAAAGTCAAATAAAGAAATAAAAAAGATAAAAACTGCACATCCTTTTTCTATGTGGCCAGTCCGTAACGTCTTGTAACTTCTTTTTTGGAGCGCTGTGCGAGTGAGGCTGCAATATAGGTACTCTAAACTGTACTGTATTGGCATACTATATTAAATTTCGAACACTGCATTCCGGTTACCTTACAAACTATGCCAATGTAAAAACAGAACATCTATTTATAAAACATCCTAGAAAAACAAGTTCACGTAAATTTTGTAAACTACACACCTCAGTTTATCCAACCAACGTAACTTGAAATGTACTGGGTAAGGAGACAAACGCGGAAACCAGGTCAAACTCCCTCGAACAATAACAAATTGTGTGTTCACACAAAAGCGAACGTATCCCGTCCACGATCGAGATTCATCACTCAAAGCTTTCGATTATTTCCTGGACTTTGGGAACGCGGACGGGACCGTATTCAGGGGTAAATTGAGAATGGGGATGAACCAGGTAGGCCCGTTGTATCGATCAAACGGCATCAAAGGAGTTCATAACGCAACCTGTGGTTGATCGATGTGATAGTGTAGTGTTGAAATGAGGAAGGGATTCGAAAATACACAAGACGGGGTTTTGTCGGCGCTTCTCCTATCGGTTTGGTATTGTCCAAGGACATTGCATGTTTTTCTGTGTCATCTGAAAGGGAATATCGGCCAGAGAGACTAATGCGAACTAATACGTGTTAGTTTTTTTTTTTGGATGTTCTTCGAGGAAAAAGTATGCAACGGATTTCTTCCAAACTTGGTGGAGTTACATACCTGGATTAGAACAGAGATATGTACATAATATACAACGGGTTTTTTTACATTATCCTGACAGATTTTCGGGAGGAGAACTGTCATACTTTCCAAACAATGTTCGACAGTAATGACAGCCCGAAAATCTGTCAGAAAAACGTCAAAGAAAATTTCCAATTGTTGGTGCCCGTAATATGAGCAAAAAATTCAAGCCCATTGAGTTAGCCTGACATAGATACGGGTACTGCAAAGTACTTTGTTTAGGAATAAAAAATACAGTATTCATATTTCCGATATTATGTAAGATTGTTTTTTAAACTTACTCGAGAAAACCGAATGGATTACGTCGAAACTTGATGGGGATATAGATATATTCTGCTGTAGGTCATATATTATATTTTATCCCGAAATTCCCACGGGAACGGAATAACAACGCCGTGATAAAACCAGTTTAGGAATGACGTGCCGGAGTCTGTGTTTCCTTCGCAGTATATAGAGGTATAGTCTGGTGCTCTTCCAATCACGGGTAACAGGTACAAGTGTGCTCCATCGTAGACTATATCGTTGTATAACATCAGCCCTCCTAGCAAAACCTTAAAAACATACCAGGAGTTACCATTGGTTGAAACAAGCACAACGTGTGACATAACAGCCAATCACAGCGCATATTTGTATATGTCTATGTCTTCCTTGAGGCGCTTTGCTTTGGCAGGTAAAATGATGAAACACTTCTTGATATTACTTAAAAGAAAAAAGTTTGTATTAACTAAGTAAAATATCACGCACAAGCCCACATCGAAAAGCCTATTATAAACAGTGTTTATTTTCATTTTGACATAAAATCTACGTACCTACGTGTATGTAATACGATTCAACGAATACGGCACCCTATTTCTCTGTTCGGCGTGTTCCGAAACGAACAAATATTGGTTTGTTATTGCCAAAGCAACGTCGGAAATATTCCTGTTGGTACAACCGACGATTTGTGCCCGATTCCTTTCGGCTGGAAGGTAGAAAAGGCGAATTTGTGAACGATTTTTCTTTAACACAGTTAACAAATTTTGACCACCATCCGGTCTGATGTTAAGCAGCGACGTGCTCTACGTTGGAGCACGCTTTCACACGTTAATTAGGTATTAATCCGTGACTTGAAGACCTTCAGACTGTAAATATCACTAGATGTATCTCGCGACTTACAGTGAATGAATGAATGGAGACTGAGATACCTACGTCCGTGGGAAAAACCCTGCTTCGACACCCCACACGTGGTCCCCGGGTGGTGCAAACCAGGTATCATTCTGGTGGGAGGCTTCGGCCGCGGCCAGTTACCACCCACCGAACAAAACCATGCCGCCAAGTGGTTGGGTATCCCCATCCATGTTCCGGCATGCCTGTTCGGTGAAACCTTTTAGCGAAACAGGTCAGGGTAGCATTTCCATTCAGTGATCAATAAGCGTTCTTGACTCTCGTTCATGGGAAGTGTCTGGTAGATCAGCCTTGGAGGTTAGCTGGATCCGAAGAAACGGTGCTCCGCTGGCCGCCCGCAGACAGTTGGGGCCCAAGTAGTGAACTAGCCACTCATGATAGGCTGCCCCGACATCTTGCGAAAAATCCCGATATACGCCACCGTGCCGGCTGGCGAACCGGATAGAGGGAACGGTGTACATTTTCGGGGGGGGTCGGGCGTCCCAGCAGTCTCCAGTCTGGTTTCCCTATAGTGCTTTTCATGTGTGAGTTTCTCCTGCTGACGATCACTAAAACTCACCCTTCTTCTGTTTCGCTAGTACACCCCACACCTCCACATAATGAAAAAAAGGAACAGGAAAGGAACACATTCACAGTGGATGCACGCCCTCTACCTCAAAGTGCACCTCACTAACATCCGAGGTGTA